>BQNB010010686.1:0-81174 GCA_026074375.1 Tanacetum coccineum
TTTTCCGAATCCGTTTTTAAATCGTTGACAGAAATTATTTTATAAGAAAATGAATTTTTAGCATAAATTACCGTGACATCTTCATCGTCAGTTTTGTCAAACGATATTTCAAAGCCAATTTGATTGTCGTTAAGAGGACTTACCGTGGGTTCACATGAGTGCTACTTCAGATGTTAACGCATCATTAAAGACTATAGCTAGGAATTCAGTTTCAACAGATCTGAGGTCGTGAACATCTTAATCATACCAGATCTTGCCATACGTACCAGTTTCCCAGTTATACACCTTACCACTTTTACGCGCTTTTTCTTCCTCAAGCCTGATATACTCTTTCATAGTAATGTTGGGGTCGTCCATTTTCTGTAATAAAATAGCTAGGAAAGAATACGGTCAAATAGACAAATACGCCGTTGAATATGCCATATGGATGTTTGGAGTCGAATACGCTGTATTTGTTTAGAAAAAATTTATACGCCGTATCCAATAAGTTGAATACACCATATTCAGTATTTGACTCAGAAAGTTACAGCGAACTGTAATAATGCAGAAAAATATGCAAACACACAATATGCAAAATATACAATGCAGAAAACATATAAAAACAAACACACAAATATGCAAGTTAATCTAAAATAATAATAAAAACAAGAATTAAACAACGTCACTCCCCGACAATGTTGCCAAAAACTTGATGTGTTGTCGTGTAGGTTGTATTTATTGATTATCAAGTTTTAAATTTATATTTAGACGACTTATCCTAAAACAACACTTTAACTGGCATTGTACAAGGTCAAGATGTAGCTTCGTTGGTAAGTAGGGTGTCAAACACTAAGAGCGAGAGCATTAATATCTGACAGACACGAGTTTTAGTTATCTAACCTAAGGTTTTGATGACAAATAAAGCAATAAACACATACAAGAAGATAAACAAACAATAGAGGTATGGTCAAGTACTAATATAAGGAAAACATATCAACCATGATAATCCGATAAAACGCAAGTTTTGTTTATTAGTGCAATGATTGTCTTATCTCGAAGGGGTATATTATTCCTAGACTTAGGCGGTACTTCTTCCTAAGATCTAGACACGTTGAATCCTGTCACAACTAACGCATCCGCATAAAGTATTTTATTTTCTGATTATAATCTATCTTAGGAGATTAATAATGGTTATCTTATTAAACCTTAGCTCATGGAGACTTTACTAACTTACATGCAGATATGGAGAGCTATCTTGGACTCTTAGCCTATGCCCATACAACATCGAAGTTACAGCGCATTAATTATGTAGGACTAGACTCAGTTGAATGATAGGTCGCATATTTAAGCACGTAAACGAGTATAAATTGATAAACCTAATCAACAACCAACAAATAAGCATGCAATCAAGAATAAATAAACCAAACATTAAACCTTCATAAACATGGCTGATACCTAAAGGTATCAGCCGATAGTCATTGTAAAAATACACACGGTTTTATATATGACCGATTAAAATAAAAAAAACCTTAACTGAACGCGTATTTGGTTGTGCGAAGATTACAAGAGTTCTCCTATGATCTTGAAGCTCTCTACGAACCTTCTCTGCTCCTTAATTTGTCTACTAGTCGACTTGGTGTTATAGGGCTTCACTTGCCTCCTTAAAACCGAGTTTAGGGTCTCGTATTTATAGTCTGGAAAAGGGTCAATACGCCGTATTGAAAGGAGTCAATACGGCGTATAAGGAAATTCCTTTATGGTTATTAATTGAATGTTTGATCGTGGATTGAATGTTTGAATTAATTTCCTTGGAGTACGATCCACACTTATTAATAACATTAAGTACAGGATTTTGACTGTTAACCAGTAGATACGGCGTATTAAATGTCAAGGATATGGTGTATTGGTTCTTGATCCTTGGTGGTTTATTTGTGAAGTGCAGGTACGGATATGCGATATCTTCTTTGCTAGATACAACGTATATAGTCAGAATAAGCAATCTTCATATTTCATCATTTAAGCTCCAAAATGCATGCCTTTCAGCTAATCTTCACAAAATACTCCATAATTACTGCAAATAATAAATATAAGCAATTAAGTACCAATTCTTGCAATAATGATATAAAATGGGTAATTTATACAGGATAATGATGCTATAAATAGACGTTATTTGATGTCAACAACAAAAATAAGCCTACTAACTTATCAAACTGTGTAGGTCCAAAGTCTAGGATCTGTTTAGCCTTTTTGTAGGACAATAGCTAACTTGAATAAATCCAAATCAATTATATGAGAGACACTGACTATGAATACTATATGCTAATGCGGAATCTTAACACAAGTACTAAGAATAACACAATGTAAAACTTTGCTATTTGCTATTAATTTCTATTAGAATACTATTTCAATCTCATACTAAACATTGTGCCGTAGGGTTCCTTTTATACACCAAGAAAACCCTAATGGGCTTTACAAACGTTGTAGGTCCTTTTCAACAGGATCTTAATAAGCCTTAAACGACTTATAGTTCTCTGAATAAATCCAAAGAAACTATGAGAGACAATAACAGTGAATACAAATATTGACGCGGAATATCAATATCTATACCAAGATGAACACAAGAACAAAATACTAAACTTGCTATTACTATTACTATTTGATTGTGAATGATCAATCAACTCATATCTTTACAATACTATTCTACGTTCCTTTTATAAGTTTAAGGAACCCTAAACGCGTTAAGAGATAATGCTTATCTCTTCCTAGATGAACGCTAAATGATAACTAATACTAATATTACAACCAGACTTAACTTTCTGACTAAACAGTATTAACTTTAATACTGTCACACTTAAGTTAGTGCTGGCAGACTTAACTTGCTCTACCAGACTTAACTTCTATACTAACAGTACTAACTATTACTCTATCAGTACTAACTTGAGTTAACAGACTTAACTTTAATACTAACAGTATTAAGTCTGTTTACAATATTTTCCTAACAATGTTGATGTTCACTTATATAGATCAATGATTGGCTCATTGATGTATTTAACATCTTTAAGGCCTGATATTATGTTTGTTGTATGTGCATGTGCAAGATTCTAAGTCACACCTAAAGTTTCACATCTTTATGCTGTAAAAGAATCTTTAGATACTTGAAAGGTCAACTTAAATTGGGCCTTTGGTATCCTAAGGACTTACCATTTAACTTGGAAGCTTATACTGATAGTGACTATGCTGGTGCAAGTTTAGACAAGAAATCCACAACAGGAGGTTGTCAATTTCTTGGGAGTAGATTGATTTCATGGCAATGCAAGAAGCAAATTGTAGTTCCCAACTCTACTACTGAAGCAGAGTATGTAGCTGCATCTAATTGATGTGGACAGGTGTTATGGATCCAAAATCAAATGCTGGATTATGGATACAATTTCATGATTACCAAGATTTTCATTGACACTGAAAGCACCATCTGCATAGGTAAGAATCCAGTGTTTCACTTAAAGACTAAGCACATTGAGATTAGACATCACTTCATCAGGGATTTATATAAAAAGAGATTAATTCAAGTGATCAAGATTCACACTGATCACAATGTTGCAGATTTACTCACAAGGGCATTTGATGTTAATCGTTTTCAATTTTTGACTGCTAGCATTGGAATGCTTAATCTTTGAGGTGTTATTTGGATAGATTGATGATTAGAATGGGTTGGAAATACTATTTGGATGAAATTAAGGTTTATACTGGTAACTCAAGAGTTAGTGCTATTGGCATGACTTAATGATGTTGGGCGAAAAGTTAGTGGTGCCAGGCAAAAAGTTAATGCTACTGGGCTAAGTTAGTACTGCTAGGTTACCATTGGGTGAAAACTGCTGAGGGTGTCTTTTGTAAATTAAATGGTTACTTCACTTATGGGTTTGCTTAATTCCCTATAAACTTGTTTTTTATCACACAGTAATCACTCTTAAACACTCTCACACTCTTAATTTTACAAACCCTAACTCTATTTCATCACTGACATTCACAATTATCATCAATGGCGGCCTTAACCTTAGCTAATTCTCACAATATGGTGGCGTACTTGGAAAAATCAGAAGCCAATGCTAATTTTGCAGAGATAGTTGATTTTCTTAATGCTAGCCCTATCAGATATGCCTTAACTGTAAGTCCAACTATCTATGTGTCCTATATTTAGCAGTTTTGGTCTACAACAAAGACCAAAACAGTCAATAATGAAACACAAATATGTGCCAAAGTTGATGGCAAGACTATAGTAATAACAGAATCATCTGTAAGGAGAGATCTTCACTTTGATGATGAGGATGGTATTACTTGTCTAACAAACACTAAGATTTTTGAAAACCTTCAATTGATGGGATATGAAAAGCTTTCTGATAAACTTAATTTTCTAAAACCTTTCTTTTCCTCACAATGGAAGTATCTCATTCATACCATCTTACAATGTTTAAGTTCTAAATCAACTGCTTGGAATGAATTTGGTACTAATATAGCATCAGCAGTAATATGTTTGGCTAAGAATCAAAAATTTAATTTTTCTAAATTGTTTTTTGATGGTATGTTGAGAAACTTGGATCCTAATTCTAAAAAGTTTTTAATGTATTCAAGGTTTTTACAACTGTTTTTGAACAATCAAATTGAAAATCTTGCAGCAGTTTTTAATGATGAATATGATACACATTCTCATACTAAAAAGGTTTTTGCTAACATGAGAAGGAAAGGAAAATATTTTTAGGATCAATTACACCATTATTTGCTACTATGTTGGTACAACCATAAGCATATGTGGGTGAAGGTTCAGTATAACCCACTGAACCCCAACACACACCTACTACTGCTTCACCATCTCATATTGCACCAATCCCTAATGTTGCATCATCATCACACCCAATAAGACCCACCAACGTGGAAAGCCAAACAAGTAAGGTCACTGAGTTTCCTCAGTTTGTGAGATAATAACCTTGATGTAGATAGGTTGTCCTGAGGAAAGGGGAGACAGTAGTTGGAAAGGGCTGCCATACTGCTGCTTGCTTAGATGCAGAGCAGGATAGTGGTTACATAATATGACCCAAATCCATGGCAATACCTAGTGCCTTTTCTTGAGGAAATTGGTTCGAGTGGTGTCCCAGGTGCCAAGATGCTATGAGGGATTACCATTGCTCAACTAGGTCTGAGAGCCGGTATCTACACCTTCCTATGATTCTCCATCCTAGGAGTTAACACACCTAGAAGTGATGAGGAAAGAATTGAACTTAAGGAATTGATGGATATGTGTACAAAACTGTCTGACAGGGTTCTTGACTTGGAGAATGTAAAGGATGCTCAAGCTTTGGAAATTAAAAAGTTGAAAAAAAATAGTTAAGGAGCTAAAAAGAAGGACCAAGTCAAGAACTCCACAACTAAAAAGAAGGGTGTACAAGCCAAGAGTTGAATCCTCTGAAGAGAGTTTGGGTGAGAAGGATGCATCCAAACAGGGGAGGAATAGTGACAAAACTAAAGAACTTAATGTTGCTGAGGATGAACCTATGTTTGACTTATCTGATTTGGTTGGTACAGAAGTAATTATAGATCAAGAAGAGCCTACTGAGCTTGTAGAAGATAAAGGTAGTGCTGAAAAAGGTGTTATTCTGTTGAAGATAAAGATAGTACTACTGTTGATGTTAGTGTTGGTAGTCCTACAAGATTAGTTGATGATTTAACTACAGATGATGTTACTTTGGCTGAGACCTTGATAGCAATCAGAAGAAGTGCTTCAAGACCACAAAAGTTGAAGGGAGTTGTTGTTAAAGAGCCAAGTGAACCAACAATAACATTAAGACCTCAACCTTAGATTCCAGCAAAAGATAAAGGAAAAGGCATCATGCAAGAGCCTAAGAAACCAGTGAAAGTGAAAGGCAAAGATCAAATTGCACATGATGCTGATGTAGCTCAAACGCTTTAAGCAGAGTTAGATGAAGAAGCTAGGCAGCTAGTAATGTTGCATTGATTGAAGAATTAGATTCCATTGAAGCAAGAATAGATGTTGATGCTCAATTAGCTGAACGGCTTCAAGCAGAAGAAAGAGAACAGATGTCTATTGAAGAGCGAGCTAGACTGATAATGTAATTTATTGCAGCCAGAAAGAAACTCTTTGAAGCAAAAAGAGATAAAGAGCAAAGGAACAAACCACCTACCAAAGCAGAACAAAGAAAGAAAATGTGTACCTACATGAAGCATATGGTAGGATACAAGGATAATTTTAAGGGTAAAAGCTTTGATGCAATCAAGCAAATGTTTGACAAAGCCTACAAATAGGTAAATGATTTTGTTCCTATGGATACTGAAAGCAGTGGAAAGAAGGTTGATAGCAGTGGAAAGAAAGCAGAGAGTAGTAAGAAAAGAACAAGAGCAGTACTAGGTAAAGAAAGTGTCAAGAGACAGAAGGTAGAGGATGATGCTGAGAAGGCAGAACTTAAAGCTTGTTTGGAGATAGTTCTAGGTGATGATAGTGCTGTCAATATTGAATCTTTAGCTACAAAATATCCAATAGTTGACTGGAAGACACACATTCTAGCATAAGACATTATCTATTATCAAATCATTAGAGCTGATGGAAGTACTAAAAATTATAAGATATTCAGTGCAATGCTTGATGATTTTGGCAGACAAGATGTGTTAGATCTGTACAGGCTGGTAAAGGAAAGATTTGAGACAACAAGCCTAGAAGGACATGACAGATTGCTTTGGGGAGATCTCATCACTTTATTTGAACCAAGTGAGGAAGATGAAATCTAGAAACTTTAACAGGACTACACATTGATAAGCTGGAAGTTATATGATTCATGTGGAGTTTATTTATTATTTATGAATACTGGATGTTCTATTTACATGCTAGTAGAAAAGAAATATCCTCTTACACAAGAAATGCTTTCAAGAATGTTGAGTGGGAGGCTAGAAGTTGATCATGAATGTGAAATGGCATTTGAGCTTCTCAGATTTACAAGATCACAGCTTAAGAAGTAGAAGAGTGTTTGGATACATCCTCCTGATGATCAAGAAGATTTTATTAAAGAAACTTGATGATTAATATGATGAATATCAAGTTTAGGGGAGGGTTGTTGGGAATAAAAGGATTCTTAACTATTACTACTACTAGTTTAAGTTACAACTGCTCTATTTAGTGGTTACTGCCTATTGAATTGCTCAAAAGATTAGAAAGAAAAGTAGCTAAGCTCATTTACTACTTGTTAGAAGTAATATTAGTACCTAAGCTCATGTACAACTATTAGACTACTAGCTTAAAAGAGTTTCTGCGTGGGTTATGACTTAGTTAGTAACATATTAGTGTTTGTCTTTAGTAGCTATCTAAAGAGATAAGTATGAAGATACTTATTAGGAAAAGAAATTTATGTGTATGTAAACGCGTGTTGTAGAGCCCATTTAGGGTGTCCTTGATGTGTATAACAGGAGACACTACAGGAGCAGGTAGTCTCTCATATCTCATTTTTCATATACAGTCATATATAGCTTTAAGGTTTTGTATAATCCTAACACTATCAAGAGTGTTTGTATTAATATATTGAGGCTTAAGGTTTGGTATTATACAATCTTGTTTGTCACTGTTTTATTGATTATTCTTCTTAGTATCATAGACTATATTCCGCATAGTTTTTGATATATTCAATCAAAGTTTCTATCATAGTTGTCTTGAATTTATTCAATATAACTAAGCCTTTTACAAGCTAAGCAAGATCTATTCAAGTGGGATCAACACAAGGATAATGCGTAGGACTCTTAATATATTTTCTTGTTGTCACATTGTGTAAATCAGCAAGTATATTTTGGATAAGTGTCCTAATGATATTTATAGATGATCTCTGTTATGGTTCTAGACTCGATAGTACACTTTAGTTTTAGTAATCGAAGGTTGGAGCAGACTGCCACCTTTTTAATATCAATTAACTCAGAGTGAGAAAGTCGATAGAAATGTGTTTAATCTTTGTGAGAAATGAAACAAGAGTCTTTTAAGAGACCTTGAGTGGCTGGGAAGGGTTGTGCATTGCATCACTGGGTCCATGATGACTATCTTCAATACCAGACAATAGCTTAGTGTTTCTGATAGCATATGTATTAACCCAGTTTTTGTCTAAGTGTAAGGAGGTCTTCTTTCTTTTCACCCTTTATCTTTACATTTCTTTTTAATTCTTCAACCCTTCAATGCTTACCAAGACTTCATCACTAACACAAGCTCTGTCTTAGTCTGCATTATTCCCTTTTTCTTACGTTTACTCCTTTTATATCATTCCTAAGGACTTCTATTCTATCTAATGGAATGTCCCTGGGTAGATCCCTCTGGTTCTGGCTGGATCATGGGAATGAATACCTAATCTTAACCACCTTATAACTCCAATTAATTACAAACATGGTCGGTCTTTTGGTATTGTTCTCAGCCTTAAAACCATTTGAAAAACTCAATCAAGGTACTTGTGACATAAGTCAAAACATTTGTACATCGTTTTTTTTTTACTTTTCAGAAATGCTCCCCCTTAACACGTGCTTCGATATTCAAAAAATTTTAGCACATGAAGGGTAAAGCTCACACTTGAGTCCTTAAGATCACATCTTTAGCTGTATATTTTAATCACATTTTCTCTACTTATCAAAAAAGTTAAATCTCTTGATATTTTGGATATCAATTGATTCAAATATGTTTAAAAAACTGTTTGGGGAGAGAAATGTTTCGATTATTAACAAGCCTTATTAGGAACATTTTAATGCTCCCCCTCAATTTAAGAGGGTATTATAGATAGTGTTGAGTACGTTAATTTGAATTTTTTTTGAATTTATTGAAAAATTCTAGAAAATTAGTACTCAAACACTATATATACTTGCCTATTTTATAAGTCTAAGCTACATATTTACATTATTCACAATATAAGATTTGAGAATGGACCTGGCAATCATATAGTATGAGTCATTAGTTTGTAGTCCATCTCGAGTTCTCGAGCACCAACCAATCGCTCCAGATTCTAAATGATCCTTCTTTCCCGTGTCTGCTTGTCAATAAGCTCGACCATAAGCTCTGACCTCCTTTTGTCTGTAGTCGTATACTTTCTCCTTGACATCTCCTTGTTGTATCCTGGATGAAAATCGAGAATTCTGTGATGAAGCTCATCGTAAACAGTCTTGAGTGTCTCGTCTGAGAACTTGTACAGCTCATCAACTCGCATCACTTATTTCTGTTTATTCAAGTCTTCATAGATTACTCCTGGTGGTTTGTGTGATGGAATGTAGAGTTCTTTGAATTCGATTTCAGGAAAGATCTTTTGAAGTTCGGTGATGTTAGGTTTCTTCTGGTAACTCTCTACACCAAGCTATAAATCCTTGACACGTCTTTTGATGATAAGACTTCTTGTGAACATTCGAAGAGCCACAATAAATTCAACAATGTCACTGCTTATTCAAGATGCGAATTAACTCTGTGTTGAACCACAATTAGAAGCATGTCTCAATGTCGTTCAGTGTAATCAACGAAGTACCATTCTTTTGAAACTTGTGATAGGCTGGCGATCAGAATCTCCTTTTCACCCACAATCTCTTCGCAAGTGACCATTTGGAAACGCATAAGCTAGTTTCTTGACACTAAGCAACTCTTCAACTACGAGAGGAATCTTTTAAGTATAATACACATTATGCTTGGAAAACTTGTTTATCTAAGATCTATACCAAAGTTGTCGCTTGTCACCCAAATGCTTGATTCCTTTTAACGGATCTTTGTCATACCCCACTTTGGTAGGACTCCAAAGTGTAGGGACCATGTCTTCAATTCCTACTATCTCATACCGAGCTGCTTATGTCTTCGTGATAGACGTAGTGTACTTTTTCTTTAGATCGGATGATTTCAGAAATTCCAGAACATTGTTGAAGAAGTATTTAGTGGCAACGGTTAGATGGACTAGGTGACCTTTCAAGGTAAGAGGCTTGGTCAAGTCAAAGGGGAAACAATATCCTTCTGGATTGTTCCAATCAAGTCTGTTAGTTAATGCTTTAAAGCACTCCTCCATATTGTACTCAAGTTCAATGCTGCTAGTGCATGTTCCTTTCAATAGGTTGTAAACATGTCATACTAGGATTTCTTGGGTAAGATGTTCTAACTTAAGTCGATTCATAGCAAACTTGGAGAAGTCGATAGAAGTGGCCATCAGTTCATCGAATGTGAAAGGATCCTTTGCAGCAGATACCATACGGTTGAATCAAGGCTATTCAGGTTGATCAGTTACAACTTGATGCTTGTTCCATTCTGGATCAGGAGTAGGAGGCCTTGGAGGTTGTTTGAACCAAGTATCTTTAGAAGGTTTGTTGGTCTTTGGTGCTACATCATCTTGAGGACGGTCAGCATCATTAACCACATCTTCATTTGCATTGGTCTCCAGATCATCCATTACCACCTCAACAATTGGTTCTTCAATCGATTCCTTTGTAGTTGCAGACTTACCGGTTTTAGAACTTTTAGATAGAGCTTTACCTTTGGAGGTTTCCTTGGTGGTGGATGGTTTAATAAAAGACTTTGACTCTTTAGTACTTCTCCTCTTTGTCTTCTTACCTTGGTTTGGTCCAGCAGAATGGTCTTCATCATCATCCTTATCATCATCATGTTGTCTTTTGTGGTTCTTGAATGTATCAGCAACTCCCTTATCCATAGCAGTTTCATCCTCTATCAAAGCTTCCATGAGAGCATGGTATAATGCATGATTGGCAGGATTTCTATTGAAAGACTTGTTTTCATTCATGGTCTGGTAGAGAGCACTTTTCAGATTATACTGTTTGAGTGCCGCCTTTTTAGTAGACTTAATTGTTTACTTTGGCATATTTTGCTTCTCAGCTTGTTCCTTCTTTATCTTGTGAATCTCTAAAGCATTCTTCTCAGATTCTAGTACAAGATCAATTGTTGGTTTTTGAATCTTGCTTGGATCGAGAGTTGGCTTCACAAAGTATTTATGAATAAGGTCTACAGTGTGTCTCTGTAGAACCTTTTGAAGATCATCGCCAATTTTGGATCCAAGATAATGTTCAACAACTGTTGGAACTTAGGATTTGAGATAAGCAAGAGCTTTAGTAAAGTGATTAATTTTCTTCAACTTAGACACATCCTTTTATAATTTTGCCACTCTTAGCTGAATAGCGGTGAGTACATTGGATTCAAAAACAGCAGTTGTGATGGTTGGAGCTTCGGTTATGATTGGTGGTGTAGGGATTGGTGTCGTTGTTTATTGCACAATTGAGATGGTGAGTGTAACATGAGGTGGTGAAAAGCTATGGAAACTAGAGTTTCAGTAGGAATTTCTGGTATCGGTGGAAGAGTGGTAGTCTCCGAAATCACTGATACAGGAACCTTGAGTACTGATGGAGACTGGATCTGCGGAGTTTCTTGTTAGATATGAACATCCATCAAAGAGCTAATTTCTGCTTCTGCAAAATCCTTTAGTACACCAGTCAAAGACACATCAGAAGATAAGTTAAGGAAATGAGTACCAAATCCAGATGATACGGATAAACTGGAAGATGACGGAGGGAGTTCAGTAGACTCTTTGACTTGATAGTCAGAGATCATAGCATTCCCAGCTAATTTAGCATCACCCTTTTCTTCTGCAGCCTTTTCAATATCAGTTTTGGTTGCATCAGTCATTTCATCCTTTTCTTTATTCTCATGCTCAACAGTTTCAGCCCCTGCCATATTTACATCCACATCTTTATGCACTTTAATTGTATACTTATAGATTTAATCTTCATCAGATTCAGTTTCAACATCTTCATCATCAGTATCTTCAATGTCGCTGATGTGATCATCGTCTTCATCCTCATCATCAGCATCACCGTTATTATCCTTCTTCTCTTCTTCATTAGACATGAGTTGAGAGTCTTCTGAGTGTTTACTTTCATGTTCAGATCCCTACTCCAGTATAACATTTTCTTCTGAAGTAACCTTTTCCTCATCAGGAACCCCTAGTTTAGTACCAGTTCCTTCACTTAAGGTAGCAGAGACGACTGTGGACTCATCAGGAACCCCTGGTATCCTACCAGTTCCTTCACTTGAGCCTCCAGTACCTAACTGTCTTCTGTTGGTTCTCTTGCTTTCTTTGAGAGCTTGCATAGTATCTGCAGCTTCTTATACTTTAGGAATTAAAGATTGAACACCCTTGAGCTTAAGCTTTAAAGCGGCTGGTTTTGGCTTTGGAGCACTTAGAGTGTCTTGAATAACTACACCACTTGTACTTTTACTACTAGTCTTTTTCTTAGCAGGTTCAGGTTTAGACTCGTCAGATATATCAACTGATTCCTGAGAGATATCAGCAGTCTTCTTTCCTTGTGACCCTTTTACCTCTACTCTTCTTAGAAGGTATCAAGCTAGTGCAGTATTTGAGGAACATTTGATAAGACTCTGATTGCTTGATCTTATCATTCAGCATCATATCAGGAATAGGAAGCCCATATTCCTGATAGTCTTCTCCAATTCTAACAAACTTGAGTTTGCTTATAATACCATCATCCTTGATTGTATGATAGTGTTGAAACTTTAGCTTGGAGAATGACTTGTGTTGTGAGAGGAACTGATTGATGATAACTTTGGTGAATCTAGGGAATGGCATAGTTTCACGCCTTGATTTCTTCTCCTTCATGTGGTCAATCTGGAAAGCAAAATCTTCCTAAATTAGCTTAGGATAGTAGATATTTTCCCAGTAGAACATGCCCCACAGTACTTCAATTCTGGATTTTCTTAGTTTGTCATTGCTTGCAGTCTTCCCAGATAGACACTTGTTGATAATGGCTGCCAGAGTTCTCCATGGTTGATGCATGTGATTCATATATATGTTGGTATGCTTGTGTAGTGGACCTTTGTAGCCAAGGTCAATAAGGAAGGTGAAGGTAGCTTCCTCATCTTGTACTTCAGTGAATTCTTCACCTTTAACTCTTGGACAGATATCAAGAATCTTTCTAAAGACTTCAGCATCAACTACGCACTTCTTGTTAGCCAAAACTTATAAGATTCTGTGTCTTTAACCTTCTTGATAGTGTGCCAGAACTGCTACATAAAGATTTCAAGGACTTCTGCAAAGATAGTGAATGCCTTGAAGCACGTGGAGTTCTTGATCACATAAATGATAACTTGAAATGTTTTTTCCTTCTGATGCATAGTGGTTTCCAGTATAACATTGGTAGGGCTTATCTTGACCCTTTCAGTAGATGGAACCCATTTCTCATCACGAGCAATCACTTGTTGAGTTTCTTGTGGATTCATGATTCTGCTTAAGAATTAACCAATACAGTTTATATACACAACAGATATATTTTACTGACTAATTTAAGTATCCTTGATGATTTGATAGATTTAGGTATATGCTATGATTAGGTTTCATGCAAACATGTCCGTATTAATACACTCTAAGAATACAGTCACCTAAGGTCAATAGGCAAAGTCAACTGATGAAGTCAACTAGACAAGTCCAAGAGAACTTAGGACAAACATTTAATCAGAGGGCAAATACTACACATTCAATTATGACAAAGATGTAATAAGACATAATAAACAAGTTTTACACAAATTTTAGAAAAATTTGGGCAAAGTTTCTTTTCATAAAATGACATATTTCGCTTGGTTTATGTAACCTGTCACATTTCGTACATATTGTCATATTTCGCACAGAAAGGAGAACATGTTTCGCACAAAGTATGCATACATATTTCGCACAGACAAGGCCTAACATGCTTCGCATAGAATATTCCTAACATGTTTTGCATGGTTCATACCTAACATTTTTGCATGCATCAAAAATTCTTAACTAAGGTTTTACCAATCAAAAACCTTAAAGACTTTTATCACATATACCACAAATCAATCAAGAGCATCACTGAATCAATACCATAAAATTTGAACAACAATCAAGCTCTTTTTAACTAATTTTCGAGCATAGGCAAAGAAGAAATACCTTTCATACAGAATAAAGGACATCTAGGAGGCATAAAACATGACTAAATGGATTCCTAACAATTTACCAATACTCAAAGCACATTACACGAGCAAGAATACAACCTATCCGACATGAACGCACCTAAAGAAACAACTTTTCCAAGTAAAAGGGATCTTAGGAGGTTACATTCTAGATAAAAGGTTATCCGAGAGCAACATTCAAACAAATAATCACAAACCTACATACAAACATGCAAGTCATACATGTTTCGCATTATTCATCTTGGAAAAATTGATCTTACACACAAAGGGTTAAGAGATATTAAAAACTATTTTGGGCGAGTGTTCTATACATCCTAACAAGCAAAACCCCTCATCTAATTAGAAAAAACCTCAACTTTTAATTTTAAGAAACCTAAATCGAATTTACCAGATTTCAAGAGCTAAAAGGTGTTTTAGACTAATTCTTTTTACCAAAGTGATGAGAGAGGAATTATGAACGAGTAGTAGTGTACCTTTTGCCTTGAAAATGAGTTTTAAAATTTTCCTATGAATGGTGTGAAATGTGTAAAGAGGATTTAGGAGTGTTTGGATTTGAGAATAAGTGTGTGTGCGATTTGTGTTACCCAAGTGGTATAACCGGCCATGGTTTTAAATATAGCAGAAATGGTCCTTGAAGTTTATAGTTCCTACTATTTCCATATTAAACTTAATCCTGAGTCTTAATATCTTATAGAAATGACACCTTAAGCCCCTTAAGTTTATAACTAAGATTCTAAGCCCTAGATTTTGTCTTTTAGTCCCTAATGGTTAGAACCAATAACATCTTAAGCCCTTATGAGTTAAAATAATATTAACTCCCCTTCAAAAGATGATTCGTTATTGTTTAAGACTTTTCCTTTTATTCCGAGATGACATTTTGAAAGATCATTTTTGAAATAATTTGGGTATTCCTCCCTCTCAAATAATGTCTCATTTTCTATTTAAAGAGTAGTATACATTGTTTGAGTGATCAAAAATTCTTTGAAAATCTTTTTTGATGAGACACTGATATTTTTAATTATTTTTCAAAAAACAACACCCATAAAAAAATAAGATTTCTCTCGTTTTACATAAATAAATGCACTGACACATACACCTATTTGATATAGGAAGCATGGGTTGTGTTGCAAAGTAAACACAAGCCTTTGTATTAATATCAAGTAATTCATACCCGAGAAAAATGAATTTCTTGTTGTGAGATCAAGTTTTCTTTTTGGTGAAATACTTGCCTTTAAGTTGAAGACCGGGTTGCTATCCAAAATAATAGCAAGCCAAAGGACATGTTTTGAAAACATTTGAACTTATGCTCGAACTTTATTTACAGCTTCGTATCATTATTGAATGACATTTCTAAAGTCGTAAATATTATCGATTTTTAAAAGACACGTCATTAAAAACATATTTTTGTAGTTTCTAATTTTTTTTTAATTTTATATTTTTTTTTATAGGTTTTATATTTTTCTTTTTTCTTTTTGTAAATTTTTTATAAAACTAAAAATCTTTTTGTATTTTTTTGGTTTTCTTTATTTACATATGATACATAGGATACATAACGAGTTACCACCATTACTCGTCCTCTTCATCTGCCATACTTTTCAGCGTTTTAGGAGACATACTTCTCATACCAAGCTTGTTGATAAGAAAGTCAAGTCATTCTCGTCCTAATGCCTTGGTAAAGATATCTGCCAGCTGATATTCTGTTCGGATGAAATACAGTTCAACCAACCCATTTTCCACTTGCTCTTTGATACAGTGGTATCTGATGTCAATATGCTTGGATCGGGAATGTTGGACATTGTTGCAATATAAAGCAATGACACTTTTGTTATCGCAGTACAGAGGTATCTTGTTGAACCCAAGGCCATAGTCAGTTAATTGTGATCTCATCTAAAATATTTGAGCACAACATCCTGACAAGGCAATGTATTCAGCTTCTATACTGGATATGGCAGTGCACTTTTGTTTCTTTGACAACCAACACACTAATCTATCTCCCAATAGTTGCATACTTCCAGATGTACTTCTTCTGGTATCTTAGAAACCAGCGTGATCTGCGTTTGCAAAAGTTGTTAGTGCAATACAAGAATCCTTCGAATACCACATACCCATGTTAATGGTTCCTTTTACGTATCAAAAGATTCGCTTAACTGCATGTAAGTGCTTTTCGGTAAGCTTTGCCTGATACCGAGCACACATGCATACATCAAATTGAAGGTCTGGTCTACTGGCAGTCAGATACATAAGGGAGCCAATCATTCCATGATAACGTGTGGGATCAACCTCTTTCCCTTGTGGATCTGCATCTAGTTTGGATTTCTCCATAATAGGAGTATCCACTAGGTCACTAGTTTCCATACCATATTTTTTAATTATCTCATGAGCATATTTGGATTAGTTAAGAAAAATGCCTCTGGGACTTTGAGAAATCTATAGTCCTAGAAAAAACAACATTTTGCCCATCATCGACGTCTTAAATTTTGAACACATGATTTCATAATTTTTTTCATAATGATCAAGTTTAGTGGAGGCAAATATAATATCATCTACATAGATTTGTACCAGTAAGATGTCTTTTCCTTCTCTGCTGATGAAAAATGTAGGATCAATGGTTTCTTTGGTGAACTTCTAGGAGAGTAAAGATGATGAGAGCAAATCATACCAAGCCCTTGGTGCTTGCTTTAACCTGTAAAGAGCAATTTTAAGCTTGTACACATGGTTAGGATTCTCTAGATCTACAAACCCGTCTGGTTGACTAACATAAACCTCCTTACGTGATATGCCATTCAGGAACGCAGTCTTCACATCCATTTGATAGACGACCATGTTCATGTGAGTAGCAAATGCAAGAAAGATATGGATGGCTTCGAGTTGTGCAATTGGAGAAAAAGATTCTTCAAAGTCTATGCCTTCTTCTTGACGATATCCCCTTGTTACTAACTGAGCCTTGTTTTTCAACACACCTCCCAGTTCGTCTAATTTAACCTTGTATATCCACTTTAAGGTGATAATCATAAGATGATCTGGATGAGGTACAAGCTCCCAAAATTCAAGACGTTCAAACTCGTTGAGTTCTTCTTGCATGGCTTCAATCCAGCAGGATTCCGCTAATGCTTCTTTATACTCTTGGGTTCAATGGAAGAAAGGAAAGCACAAAAACAACAAAACATGGCTTTATTTTGTAGTTTATGTTGAGTGGAGACGGGTCTAAAAGGATCACCAATTACATTATTAATCAGATGATCTTTGTCCATTTACTGATGTGTTCAGGTGGTTGATTGACTGAGTGCACATTATTTAGAATAACAACATGAGAAGAGGATTCTTCAAAACTAGGTTTTGGAATTGGAATACCAAATTGGGGATTATTATCCATGTGTGCAACTTCAATATCATGATCTGCTTCTTCAGCACTAGGAGTAAGAACATGGGATGGTGATGCTTATAGAGTTTGTGAAATACTTGGTGAGGGTGCATCTTAATCAACTCATGTCGAGGAAGGTGAACTGGTTGAAACAACAGAAACTAGAGCAGCAAATTTAGGTACTAGATGATCAACACATGGTGGAGGACGAAAGTATTCATCAAACAACGGTTGAAGCAGTGTATCCCATTCATCTCTTATTGGTGGGACAAAAGGTGTTGAAGAAGGAGGTTGTGGCACGAGTCCTAAACTGAGTGTTCCAGGAGTCATTTCATAAAGTGCATGTCCTGAACTGCTTTGTTCAGAATCCATCGCTATCAGCTCATCAAAGTCTACATGAATTGTTTCCATAATTCGTCTAGTATGTCGGTTATAAATTCGGTAAGCCTTCTTTCCGGGAGCATATCCAATGAGATTACCAACATCAGCTTTAGCTTTCAGTTTGCCTAAATCCTCACTGTCATTAGTTGGATAACAAAGTGCACCAAATACATGAAGATAGGAAAGATCTGGTTTTCTGTCATACAGTAGCTCATATGGTGTTTTTCTATGATGAAGACATTTTAGGGAATAGTTATGGGTGTAACAAGCTGTGGCAAATACTTCTGCCCACAGAAATAATGGAGCTTTAGCATAAATCAACATGGTGCAAGCAACCTCTACTAAAGTGCGGTTTTTGTCTTTTGACAACGTCTTTCTGTTGTGGAGTACGCGCCATGGATGTTTCATAAGAGATACCGACATCTTCATAATAGCTTCACAAAGTTTGATTGACAAATTCTGTACCATTATCTGTGCGAATATTCATGACAGTTGCATTTAAACAAACTTGTATCATTTTCAGAAACTTGATGATGAACTCCGGAGCTTCATCTTTCGATATTAAGAACTTAACCCATGTAAACTGAGAATAATCATCAACAATTACTAAAATATATGTATTCCCATTAATACTTTTGACACGCATCGGCCCATAAAGATCCATATGCAGAAGATAAAATTTTTCTTGGTTGGTGTCTTTAGATTTTGGTTTATGAGATTGTTTCTTGCTTTTTCCCAACGAACATGCAGAACACAAGTGATCTTTTTAAATCTTAGTTTTGGGAGACCTCTTACAAGACCTTGTTTAGCATATTGATTAATGGTACCAAAGTTCAAGTGAGACAAACGTCGGTGCCATAACCAAGACTTAGTCTTAGAAGCCTTTAACAAGAGACAAATCGGAGAGGACTTCATTATATCACCAATGGACAATGTATACAAATTAGTTCCCTAAGATCCCGTAAGTAGGTCAACACCTTTAAGATTGCAAACAAAACATGTGAGTTTACAAAAAGCTACTTCAAGATTTGAGTCACAGAATTGACCAATGAAGAATAGATTGTGCACGAGTCCCTCAACGTAGTAAACCCTGTAAATAGTAACATTCGCGATTTGATAATCACTGTAACCCATTATCTTAGCAATCTGATCATTACCAAACTTGATGGTACCAAGAAATTTATTGACAAAATTGGTGAGTTGAGAGTAGTTTTCAATCATATACTTGGAGCATCCGGAGTCCAAATACCATAGAACAATTTAAACAACCTATAATCGATAAGAAAAGAAGATGAAACATTAGAAACAGTAGATTCCCCAGTTTGATTGGGTTCCGATTGGTTAGAAATCCTAGATTCTATAATCTTTTATTTGCTACTCGAACCTACAGATTTTGTTGCTTTGGGTCTCCTACTGTAAACCAGAATTCCTTGAGTTGGTGTAAAAACTAATTTGGTAGTTGTTTCCTTAAGATGCACTACTTTAGTGGATGTGAACCTAGTTAAAGGACACTTATTTCTGACTATAGTGAAAGTACATCTTGTAGGTTTCCATTTATAACCAATTTTAGTGTACACTTTACCCGTAGGTTTCCATATCTGCTTCTTACTTTTACGTTTAGCAGGTTTAGATTTAGACAACACATTCACATCATGAACATAATCAAGAACACATTTATCATGATTTGCATCAAACAAGCATTCATTACAGATAGCACAAATAGATTTAGAATTCACATTTAACATAGATTGCATGACATAAGAATTACATTCAGTTTTGACAACACGGTTCTTTTTATTCTTCCTAGACTTAACGCTCCTAGGTTGGTCTTTTACTTTATTGGTCTTGTTGCTACTTGATGATTGTGAGATCCTATTATTCTTTGTATTGCCTGTAGGCTTTGATCCGCTAGCACTAGTAGAACGGATTACTCTTGTAGAATGCAACAAAGGTTGGTTAGAGTCTTTTGGTTTGTGGGAATCAACCTGTTTTTTAGTGTTGCTTGAGGATGTGACAGGGTCAGCAAATCTAACTTTCTTATCCTTATTCTTTGGTGTGACAGGAACTAATTTCTCACTAGGTCTTGTTAGACAAGGGCATGTATCTCTAATGTAGACTAACACATCTTGAATTCTTTGAACATACTTACAGGCCGAGTCTAAGTTACTATCTAAAGGGCTTAATGCTCTAGTGCTTTCGACTATTTCCCAAAGAATGTTCGCATGTTCTCTAGAGTGCTTAATATATTCTAGATGTGCATCCTTGTTTTTCAAGACTTTCAAAGCTAATGGTTCTAAATTAAGCTTGAACATTCCTAGAGCAATAGTAGTGGCATAAGGTTTTGAAACAGTAGTGTCAATCACATTCTTTCCTTTAAGTTTCCTTAATTCATTTTTTATTGCTGCATTAGCAAAAACCTTTTCTTGAATTTGAGTTTTCAAATCTGCATTTTCCATTGACTTAGAATTTAGATTAGCAATTAAAGAATCGCGTTGTTCTTTTGCATGAACACGTGACGGTTTAATTGAATCGTAAAGTTCTTTGTAAGTCTTTTTCAAATGCTCTTTTTCTTTGTGTAACTTCTCATTTTCAGATAATAATTTTGCCACACTATGCTCCAATTCAATGTTTATTGTTTCAATCTCATCTATGTTGTTTTTCACTTTCGTGGGATTTGCATTTTCTCTCAGCGAATGAATTGTTTCCTTTAGTTTGCTGATGACAGTGTTCTTTGCTTGTAGCTGAGCTTTCAAATCATTTTGTTCAAAATATTCTTGAATTTCAGGATGATTATTATTATCACTTGATTTTTCTTTTTGAAAAATTTCTTTATTTAGTTGCTTGGCAACTTCAAGAGAAATGCAATGTTGTTTTGAGGTTTGAAAATCATTTTGAAAGTTCAATATAGGCATTATTCTTTTTGACAAGCTCACCTTCAAGTTCCAGACACTTATTGCATGTGTCCACAGAATTCTCATTCTTTTTATCAGAATCACAAATGATAACAGAGGAATTCAACACAATATTCACAATTTCTTGAGATATGATTTTGTCCAAGAGTCGATCATTTTCAATCAAAAATTGTTTCTGTTGAATTTCACAACATTTCTTGTCGATGGAGCATTGTTCCACAACTACTTCCATTTGGGTGAAAACAGTTTGTACTTTAGTGATTTCATCAAGAATACCTTTATCAAACTCTTTAAAGAAATCTTTAAACTTGTTTAACCATGGAATTATTTTGGTTAGAAAAACCTTTTTGGTATGTTCAAAGTCCCAAGACCCCTCAGTGATAGTATCAGGTGTGGTTCTTACTTTTACCACTTTGTCAAAACTAGCAAGATAAAATCTAAGTTTTTTAAGACTTTTGTTTACTAAACTTACTTTGGTAGTTCTCTTAGAACCTCAATTTTGACAGGTGTATTTGAAGTACTAGGTTCTTCAGAGTTCTTGTCAGAACTTTGTAACCAAAACTTTTGCTCTGCAGACAGTTCTTGTTGTGAGAGAAAATGTTTTCCAAAATCTTTAGCTAATTTATTTAACTCAGAATAATTAATCGAAGTAATATTAATTTTTTCTTTCTTCGTGATTGGATCATTTTGTTTTTCAAGCATTTTTAATCGACTCTCTTCCGCTAAAATCAAAGTATCTTCATCATCAACCACAGAAAGAACATCATGTGTTTTAGATAGCACATTATCATCATACAAGATTGGCTTAATCCGCTTAGCTCGTTTCAGATAAAAGGGATTTTGATATCTAAGAGCTTGTCTATGTGTGTTATCATAAAAAACTTGTGGCTTTTTTAACATGTGCATAGCTTACGTAGATTGATACAACTTACAGACAATGTTTTCCAATTCTTTATTGTTGTTTTCCAAAACAATATCTTTGTCAATAGATTTAGATTTTCTTTCTTTGAATTCCATTTTAAAACCATTAAGGGTTGTTAATGAGGATTCTTTTCTTTGACATGTTTAGAAAGAGTCTGTTTAAGTGTACCAATCTCTGTTTCAAATGCAACAAACTTTGTATTCTTCATTCAAATCATGTCATCCATTTGTGAATCAATAAACTTTTCACGACTACTTAAATCAACATTAAATCTTTGTTTAAGAATTTTGACTTATTCTTTATATCTTTCAAGCTTAGTGGTTAAGGATTCATTAACAATCTTACTTTCATTATTAGCCTTATCCCAATTAGTTGCATGATTAGACATTTGTTCAAACATAGACAATATCATGGAATTTTATTGTGCAGAAGTATTAGTATTTTAAACAATGTCTTATTGTGTTTCTTTCAGATATTAAGAATAGGGAATGATATTACAATCACTTGTTATCTTATTATCTGGATAATCGACAATAGGTGATAGTTCAGAATACTGAAACTCATGCACACTTTGATTCATCATATCATTTTGAGAAGTGTCAGAATATGGTACCTCAGAAAGAACATCTGAATCACAACTTGAGAGATTAGCCATAAGAACCTCTTTGGCAGAAGAGATATCATCACAGTCGGAATCATAAGCATCTAGATCATCAGTCTGGAAAGCTGCATTATGTGTGATTGTCTAAGCAACTTGACCATCTGTAACTCTAGGATATGCAAGAAATACAAACTGCTCCTCATCTAATTCTTTACCCTTAGCATGTGCTTGAACAAGCAAGACATTTTCCTTAAACCATGTTGCATCCCTTCTTCTCTTTGGCTAAGTACACTATCTAGCCATATGCCCTTCACCTTGATAATTATAGCACTTGATAACCTTTACTTGACCTGATGTATTTCCCCTTGAACCTGAAGCATTCCTTTGTGAACCTAAATCGACAATATTCTGACATTGTCTTCCTTGAACTTGCTGAACGATGACTCTAGCATCTTGAACAGTGGCTTGATTCCTCTGATTGGAAGAAGATCTGAGTTGATTATTGGTTGAGGGATAACGTGATGTAAACACAGCTAATAATAATGCCATTGCTTTGTTCATACAAGCAATTGGGTCATCACCTGGAAGGAATGTTGGAACAGCAAGACCTGACTCTATTTGGAGAAACTCAGCTTGAGGTTGTTGTGGAATTGTTGGAGGTGGATTGTATTTTAAGTAACAGAGGGTTGAGTGTGGCTAAGATTAGTTGGATATGTAGTTAGGTATTGTGTAGATGATGAGGTGCTCCATAAGGGTTTGACTGTGGTGGTAAAGAGTACACATGTTGAGTAAGAGGTGAAAACTGTTGTTGATACTGAGGAGTGGTGTACTGAGAATGATAGTTGTTGAAGTGAGATGGTTGTTGATGATAGTTGGCAACTAAGTCAAGTGGATCTAGAATTATTTCACGCATTATGCGAGTTTCATTAGCATGTACCTCATGTTGTTTAAGATAAGCATATAGTTGATCATAGTTCGACGTATGCAAATCTCTAGCTAACTTAACATCAGTAACAAATTTACCCTACTCTAGTGAAAGGCTATTTAGAAACTTAGTATTCACTTGAACTGGTTGCATGGTCATTTGAATGATGTTCATGTAATTGATAAGTTAAGTAAATCGTAAGTAATATTGATGCAGTGTTTCACCTTTCATGTAAGAGAACTTATCAAACTCGTCATACAGCTTACACTCACGTTCTTGCTTTGATAATGATGTGCCTTGCATAAGCAGCTTAACTCTATCCCATATGTCTTTGGAAACTTTGTGATGATTAACGAGAGCATAAAAATTTGGTGGAAGACCTTAAAGAACAATGTTGGTATCATTGAGATCACAGTCAGCTTGAAGCTTTTCTTTATTGGATAATTCTTCATAAGTCTTGGGTCTAACAGTGCCATTCTCTAGTGCTACAGTAGGCCACACAAGGGGACCATTTTCAACTGAGTTAAGTATTATATGTCCATGATCCTTACCTTGAATGTAGAGTTCCATACGACTTTTCTAAGACTCATACTATGGTTTGTCAAGCATAGGCGGATAGTTGTTAGCACCGACAACAATCATAAATTCAGCTAAGGTAGACATCTTGAAGTGATTGTAGAAAGATAAGAACTTGATCGAACAGTGATAAAGGAGGATTGTGTTAAAGAGTTGTTGTTGAAGGTGATTAAGATTATTGTTCCACGGGATTTTATAAATCTTAACTAAAACCGAGAAATCTAAGTATTTCACGGGATTTTACAAAGTAAGACAAACCGTAGAAAATAAAATCTTTTGGATAAATGTAATATTTCTCAAGGTTTATGACACTGTAATGTTTCTCAAGGAATATTTCACTATAATGTTTCTTAAGGATTATGTCAATGTAATGTTTCTCAAGGAATATGTCACTGTAATGTTTCTCAAGGATTATGTCAATGTAATGTTTCACTTGGTTTATGAAAATTGGACAGAGTTTCATTTTGCACAATTATGTATTTCGCTTGAGTTAACAACCTATCATATATCGCATGAATACATAAATCGCATACATATTTCGCTTGACATATTTTGCTTGACCTAAGAAAAATTAAGCAGAGTTTCGTTTCCAAGAAATGACATAAATCGCTTGAACTTCAACTTGTCATATTTCACATACATGTTTCGCAAGACAACATATATCGCTAGCTTTAAACCTGCATATTTCGTTAGCTTCAAAAAACGTATTTCGCTAACTTTAAAAAAACGTACTTTTTCCACAAAAAGCACCCTTTTGACGTTTTACCTTGATTTTTCTTGTACAACTAGTTATCTTAGGCCTAGATCTTGCTTAAAAACATAAACTTTAACACGTTTAAACACAAAAATCTAGGCTTTGATTTTGAGAAGTACGAACGCAAATAAGCTTCTAAAAGACGATCTAAACAAGGTAACAACACACACAAACTCACGATATCACCCCATGGCGACTGATACCAATTGTAGGATATCAAACATACAATCACAGATGACTAAATGAGAGGAGATTCTAGAGAGAGAAAGAGTGGGTTAGAACACTTAGTGAGAGAAAGAAATGTGTATGTATAAAATGAAGCAACCATCCTCTCCAATGCATGGAGAGGGTATTTATACCCTTACATTGGCCGGTCAATATAAGGGGTATTCTTATGTTGACCTGATTAGCTTAGCTAGTTTCCAAATATTATACTACGAGCTACTTAATAATATATTGGAAGTGACCGAGACTTTTCGTATTCCTAACAAAGACCGTACGTATACATCCGTAATGACGGAATAGACACATATGACTGCATTCGAACCTTAACTCGAACAAGCTAAAGGTATAAACTATCTTAGGTATCAAAAATGGATACCCGAATCCCTATAGATTTAAAGGCGAACCTTACATTTTTTGGGTGGAATTCTGAGGGTTTTTGTGCTAGTCATATAAATTCCTATCCATGAGACGCTATTAATACTCGGTTTTCGTCGGTATGTGTCATAAAAAAATTTAAATTTTGGTTAAAATTACCTTTTATGCTATGTTTCGATATATTACCCATCATTTTAAGGACAAAGCAAATGGCAATTGAAGGAATAGTTTCTAAGGCTTATTTCCCCCTACACTTAAGTTGAACATTGTCCTCAATGTTCTTAAAAGTACCCGTAAAACAAATAAAGGGAAAAGAAAACAAGTAAAAGAAACTAGTACTCCCCTGGTTTGCTCAATAATGGAGAAGAAACATGCGATAACTGGTTAAATCGTCCTCCAAGAATCGTCTAATGAAACTTCCTAAGAACTTCCAAGCTTCTTCTCATCAAATATAACCTGTAAATCAAAGACAAAGACAATTACACCAAGCGTAAAATTGGCGGGATAATGATATATACAACGAAACTTTAGGGTTGACTCTATAAAAGCAGTAAAGATAGGATGAAAGTGATGATATAATCATAGGTTTCTGCAGGTTTACAAGAAAATTACAAATTTTAGATATTTCACATTTTATTTATCAAAAATAATAGAAGAATGTCGAATTTTCACGTGGCTGGGGGCGTGACGCCGTCAGGATAAATCCTAATGCCATCTCCAACCACTGTGAAGATTTCTTCTTCGTTTTTCTTGAAAATTTTCCTACACGCAATTTTATTAGTTATATCATGTGTAAAATACTGCATAAAACCTAAGATTAATCATTACAATCATATGACTCAAAACTAATGCTAATTAATCTAAACAATTTATTTTATGTGTTTGAATTGGTTCTTATAAACCGGATATTTCCCCTTACACTTATTTTATGCAAAACACCTTTGATTGTCAATAAGACAAAGTTAAAAACAAAACAAAGCATGATTACAAAATAATTCAAACATAAAAGAATAAATGATAAAGAATTAAAACACAAGACACTCTTAAATGCGAGAAAATAAATATCCGGTTGCCTCCCAAAAAGTGTTTTTCTTTATTTATGAGTCTTGTAGCTAGACGCGAAGTCACACGTCCTTACATGACTTCTCCTTCATCTGCAATTACAGTCAAATATTTAGGTCCAAGCTCCAAACATTCTTTGTAAAACCCTAATATATTTCTCATCACGTACTCCACCCCCTCTTCTTTTGTCCTCCTTGTTCCTAAGGTAGACTGACTTAGTGTGCTCCTTTTCTAGGTCTGATAGCGAGTTGTACTATTCTATCTTATGGGGCATCTTATAGGCAATTTCATCAGTCATGTTTGTGAACCTCACTACTCCTTCGGGTGGGTCATGAGTCATGTTGGATATTTTAACAAAGGGTTTCCCTAGTATTACTTGTGACAGCCTAGGGTCTATGATTGAACTAATATCCTCAACAATCATGAAGTCTATGACATAAGTAAAGTTTCCTATAAAGATGTGCATTCCCTTAATCCTTCCTGTAAAATTGCTTACTCTCCTATTTGGGTCACCCCTAAGGTCAAGTTTTCTTCTCATGACCTAGTTGTACAATGTTCGGGTCATGACGTTCAGAGGGGATTTAAGATCTATGTAGGCTTTTTCCACATGCACATATCCAATATTGCATGGTGTTTTAAGGTTTGACGGACATCCTTCTGTGATGATGGGGTTTCTCATAAATATTGAAGGAATTGGGCCACTCATTAGGTACTTATGATATGCTAGTTCGCTCTTAGTCGTGAATATGTCAAAATGTTCCACCTCTAGTTCTCATGCTTCATCGTTTTCATCTACTTCAGGTCCCTTCTTGCGGCAATCATCATTCTTCTTAATTATCTCAATAAACATCATGTCACTATCATCCCATTTCGTACAAACAAATTCTGCATCGGATGACTAGGGAACCAAGCCGAGTGATTCGAAGAATGAATTGAGTTGATGGACTTTTTTAGTTACGAATGAAACTGATGGATTGGGTGGTGAGGAAGGGTTGGTATTGATGTTTTCTGGGTTGTCCTTTTCTTCTCGCTCTTCTTCTTCTGACATGTTATTTTGGGATTCGTCCGGCTGCTTGGGACATATTGTGACAACGTTGATCGAACTATGGATTCGGGTTGAGCATTGAGGGTCTTCCGTTGGGTAAGAATGAGCAGACGAAACTGAAGAGGTAGACTTAACATTCAATTTCGGGTTCTTAACTGTGTCGCTTGAGAGTGCTCTTGTTATTCGATTGGTGATGGCCTTCAAGACTGTGTTAATTTTGTTGGTCATCTTGCTTTGTTGTTGTTTGAAATCGGCTTCAAACTTAGACAATCTAACGTCTTGAGATGCCATGAAGTTAGACACTAATCCTTTAAGATTTGATTGACTGTTGAAGTTTTAAGGATTGTTGTTGAAGGAGTGGTTCGGGAATGAACCGTTTGGCTAAAAACCGGTTAGTTGGGATTGAAAAATTATTTTAAGAATTTTGGGGTTGTTTATGTAACAACCCGAGTTTCAGGTCAACGTTTATCTCGAACTACGACGCTTATATTTTATACGTAACTAGTTATAGTCGTCTATGTTATATATGGTTTGATGAAAATAAGTAATAATAAGGTAAATTTCATTCCATTATAAAGTTTCTAATTGTTTTTAGTGTCTAAGAAAGCCAGAAATATTATATTTTTGCTCTGAGAGCGTGTTTATGTCAATTTTGTATTTTTCGTCGTTTCCTTGAGTTTTTGTAAAAACCGTGTTTAAAGGTCGTGTTTTGCGAGGTTTAACGTTTTGATAAAGGTTTTAAACTATATTTAGTGGGACGGATTTAAAATATTTACAAACGTGGTGTGACTAAAGTTTATGGCCGATTTTACATATAAAAGAAACAATTTTGTACTAGTTTTAAAAGGGATTAAAGAAGAAAGGGTTAAAATTGCCAAATGGTCAAAGTTGCTTTCTATATAAAGCACACACACATACACTTAATATTTTTTACAAAAAAATTCACTTCCTTCCTCCTTTCTCCTAGTCCATGGCCGGCCACAAGGAAAATACCACCACCACCACTTTATTTTTAACATGCATTACAATCAATTATCACCATTATTTAACCGGGGATTGTTGTCCCTTTTACCCCAAAAAAAAAATCAATTATCACCATATTAATCCTTGCATCAAGATCAACATTTCCTACTAATAAAACCTCACATGCACTAAGTATTTTGAAAGTTGGGTTTTTGGTCAAGTTCTAGTAATTTCAAGTACAAAGGTGTGTTTCTAGTTAGTAGATTAGTGTCATTGTGAGTTGGTTTGATTTGAAAAGGTTTTGGTTTGGTCTTGTGGTTTCATCTGTACGGTTAGACCAAGGGGGAAGCAAAACAAATCTTTGTTCTAGCCTTGTGAGCACTTATTTATGCTTATGTATTGATTTAATTAGATGTTATTACATATATATGATTGTTGCTAGATGATTCAAGTGCAAATTTGATTTGAAAGTATTTTGAGTATGAACATGTATTTGATAGTTTTGGTACATGTTTTTAGGCTAGTTAAACATGTTAGAATAGTTGGATTTTGCTAAAAATGTGATTTGGTATGACTTTGGGTTGACCAAGTTTGACCAAAAAGTTTGACTTGATCGTAGCATGTCAAGAAATTTTTGAAATCTAAATTAGGCTTTTAAATATGATAAAGGATGTTCTAAGGTTCGTTTTGATATAAGGTGGGTCTTGTAACTCCTAAAAACGAAGATTTATGGCCGAGTCAAGTTTGGGTAATTTTAGGGTAAAAAGTCAACTACAAAGTTTAACTTTTAAAAGTCAAAGTTGCGTAAACTTTTAAACATAGTTTATAATCCACAAAGAGTTAGTAATGTTAGTTAATTGATAATGAAATGCTAAGTTGGATTATATTATCCTTACTTTCGGCAAGCTTTCTAAAAATAGAAACTTTATTGAAAATGTTGTAATATGGTTAAGTGCATCAAGGTAAATTGTTTTGCGTCGCACTTGGAGATTTTAGTATATGAGTAGGTGGGTTGGTTAAAAGCTCAATGTTGACGTATAACTTTTAACCATAGTATTTTATAATCCACTATTGAGTTAGTATTTGTTACGTTTATTGATAATGAAATGCTATGGTTGGTAGTGAGTGGATCGGACGGTTCGGCTTTGCCGGTCGTTTTAAAGCATGCAAGACTTTGAGTGGAAAATGTGGGATTATGGGGGGATGTGCTAGCTAATTTGGGAATAGAGGCGTGTGTTTGAGGTCGTTGCACTCGTGAGATTGTAGGTGTAGTATATGTTGAGTGTAGTAGTATGTGTGAAAATGTTTAGGATATATGATGATGGTGGGCAGGAGGCATTAGATATGTGAGAAGTAGACTTTTAGTCACGTTTGATTCCCCCCTCGCATCTCTCCTCTCTCAGGTAGGTAGAGGGGTCGCGATTAGGTTTGATGACGTGGATAGTGTTGGCGCCTAGGGTACTTGTGTTTGTGGGATTATCACGCGTTTGATTGATAGTGTGGTTTTTGATTGTTTAAAATCTTTAATATATATCATTCTTTTGTTTCTTAATGGGTGTGTTTCAGAGTCCTCGACGTTGGGAAGAGCTTGGAGTTTGGGTGTTGTGGAGGATGTTGTTAACTATCACCGAGGGGGATACCATGTTTGTGTGTAGAAATCGAACACATATGAGGTTATGGATATTGCTGGGAAATCACGATGTGGCGATTGCATTGGGGCACGATCATTAGGAGTTGTGTCGCTAGTGATTGGAGGTGACGTTTTTTTGTGTGAAATGCATTTAATATCGATTCTATTGAGGTTTTGAGCAAGCCCTGTTCGGGGGTTTGAATTAAGTGGTGTTTTTTTGGCTGTTGTTCATGTTTTTATTCTTTGAGGTGACATTCGTCTCGCGGTGCATTCTGGGTACTTTTTTGTAGAACATAGGTTTAGATTAAATTATAATATAGTAGGTATATGACATTTTGACATTGTTTTGGGGACCTTTTAAATATGTCTTTGTCATATGTCTTGATTCATAGTAGTTCGGTGTTCATTGAGTTCTGCTGTGAAATTTATAAAGTAGTTGCTTGTTTTTGTTGCTTTTGTTGCTTTAAGTTTTGCCGAGGAATCTAAGAATCGGGTGGAAGATGAGTTTTTGTTATTTTACTTTAGGTTTTTTTCTATATAACTCTATGAATTTCACTCATCTCTTTGTTTTTGACTGTATTCAAATAAAAACATGTTTAATATCCATGGTAACCCAAGGCTGAAAGGCATCGATGGACGTGGTCGGTTGTCGTGCCCGTCGTGTGGATGGTTTGTTATGGAAAGATCTACTTGTGTGATTTCGGTCTTTCAATAACTATGTCTTTATGTTCGTGTTTAAATAACAATGTCTTTTATTTGAATATTCATTTGTTCTTTCAACATTTAAGTATAAGACTCGTAGTGGTTGTCGATCATCTGATGGGACCTAATACGCTCACTGTTTAGATATCTTATAATTATGGAACACATGTTTGGTAAAAACATCACTTATTGGGTCGTATTTATGTTATTCGTGGTAGAAGGAATGCGATTTAGTATACCCTGCCATATTGCTAAGTTCCGCTGTTCAACCAGAAGTTGTCTGTTGGGCCGGGTGTTTAGCACGAAGTGGTATCCAGTAGCTGAGATGGATAGGCAGAAATTTCGTAGGGTGTTTCTAAAAATAGCGGAAAAGTGTTGGTGTAAGGCGTGTCATGTGAGAAGTTATCCAAAGGCTGAGAGTCATAGAGTCTAAGGGTGAAAAAGAACTAGGGCGAGCTTTGGAAAAACCTAAAACTTATAACGCTTCTATCAACAGACGCTACACCATGATCTTCCTCGTGTGCATTGGGTTAAGTGTATGGTACATTTAAATAATTATTATTATGGTACGTTTGGTTCGTACAGGTTTTATGTTTATAATTGGATTAAGGATGGAGTAAGTATGCATGTGTTGAGTAGGTCAGTAAAGCGTATGGTTATGTGGGGCGGTATTCATGTGGGAATGTGCTTATAGTTGGTGTTTCTGAGTGGTTGCATGGTAGGCAGTGTGTGGTATTGTCGCATAAAATGCATGGGGTATTAAGAGGTTAGTAATACTCACCAAATTTACCCACCCCCCCCCATACCTACCCCTGTCCTTCGTAATATAATGAGATATATTCGGATTATTAAAATATGGTCGCGAATTTGGTAATATTTTTATTTGAGCGCTCTTTGAAGCGATTCGTTATGGGGGGGATTGATCGTTTTTGGCGTGCAGTTGTTATAATTAGTAGTGTTACAGTTAATCTTGAAGTAAGATTATTTTATGATAATTTTATAGATTATCTTGGTGTATGATGGTATTCCTACCGATCTTGTGGATGATGTTCCCGTGGGTGTGCCGGAGATAGCATTACACGTATTGGGAGGCTGCCTGGGAGTTTGCCCGAGTCTGTCTTAGTGGGATGAAGACGAGGTACTGAAGAAGATGAATTTATGGAAGAAGAAGATCCTCAAGAGGAAGATATGATTATTGGGATATTCATACATTGCTGGAAGATGTGAATGAGCCGGGTTGACATATCATTACGTTGTGGTGGATACCTCTTTATTCCTCCGATGGCTTACTTCTGTGTCTGAACCTGATAATGAGATTAAGTTGGAATCCAATTGAGCTTGAGGGATGAGACGGTTTTGTGTTAGTGTCTATGATGGTGGTGAATCGTCTTAATGACTCGCTAGTCCTGAAGTGGATGGTGTTAGAGAAGAGGTGGATCCTCTTAATCCTCCGCCGCCTGCTTCTGAGTCTGAACCTGATGATGAGATTGAGATTGAGAATCCAATTGAGCATGAGGATGAGACTGTTCCTGTTAGTGTCTATGAGGTAGGTGAATCGTCTATTTACGTTATTCCTTAAGAGGATGGTGATAGATTGCTACTTGCTTTCATGAGACGGGATATTGACTCTCTTTTTGGTCGAATGGTCAATTTTTTGAGACGATTGTGTGGTCACGAGACGGCGCATGCATTGGTGGAGAAGAAAGGAGAGGCAAAGGATAGGTTTTATGGTAAGTTAATTTTGGATTTGGGTAATGAAGTGTGTTCTAGTGTGGAACAAGGAACTGCAGCAATGGAAAAGTTGGTTGAGAAGCTCGAGAATGTTGAAGAAAAAGCTGAGTGTGAGAAACTGAAGAAGGAACTCGAAGAAGCAAGGTTAAGCATCACATTCCTTCGTATGCAGAATGAATGAGTTGAGAGAGATCTCTATTGGACAGTATCGAGCGTCATGAGTTCCATCAAGAGATATTCGTATGGGAATTGTGATTTCAAGAACGACCGATGAAAGCTATCAAGGTTCCGATTGAAGATGAGAAGAGTCCTTTGTCTGAGCCGCAAGGATCTCCTCGTGATTTGTAGTAGTCTAGTTTCAATTGTAGTTTCTTTTGTTGTGTAATCACTAAACTGAGTCCTCAATTAGTAGAATTGATGTTATTGGTTGTAACGATTTGTATCATTTCATGAAACAATGCAACTATGTATTAACTCTTTTGTGATGAAAAATGAATGACTATCTTTTGATTACTACTTGATGTGGTGGACTGTTGCTGTGATTGATTTGTCATTGTACCATGTTATGAATATATCATGTTATGAATGCTTACCAGATTGTTTTATGTGTGACTTGATAGAATCATGCCTCCAAAGTCTACACATATGACTCAAGTTGCTATGCGTCAATTGATTAAAGAAATTATTGATGTCGCTATTGCTGCTGAGCGGGAAAGGCAAGCAAAGGTCAGGAACGATGCTAGTGGATCTGGGCCAGTGAGGGGTCAAGACACCGCACCTGCTGTTCGTGAGTGCACTTTTGCTGGGTTTATGAAGTGCAATCCTACTGTCTTTTGTAGGATTGAAGGAGTTGTTGAATTACAAAGATGGTTCGAGAAAACTGAGAGTGTTTTTAGAATCAGCGAATGTGTAAAAAAAAAAAAAAAACAAAGAAAAGAAGGTATAGTTTGCTTGCTATCTTAACATAGAAGGGCCCGCGCAGGCATTTGATCAGTGGAATTCTAAGATTGCAACTATAGGTTTGGAGACTATGAACCGAATGCCTTGGACTGAAATGAAGCAATTGATGACTGCTGAGTTTTGTCCGATAGAAGAAATCTAACGTATGGAGCACGATTTGTGGAACTTGAAGGTTAAGGAGTATGACATTGTTGCTTATACTCAGAGGTTCAATGAGCTTGCATTGATGTGTCCGAGAATGGTTGAACCAGAAAGAGTAAAGGTTGATGCTTATATCTGAGGATTAACGGGTAATATCAAGGGTGAAGTGACATCTTCTAAGCCTGCTTATCTGAATGAAGCTGTGCGTATGGCTCACAAGTTGATGGAGCAGAAGTCGCAAGCTAGAAATGAAAGAATTTTGGAAGGAAAGAAGTGAAAGTGGGAGAGCTTTCAAAGTGGAAATAGTAGTGGTAAGGGCAATCAAAGGGATAACTCACGTCAAACTTTGTAGAATAACCAAAAACAAGGAAATACGCGAGCCATGGTTATCGCTCCTACTGATGGAAAGCTTCCTTTAAATGAACGTTGTTTTACCCGCCATGTTGGTTAGTGTACGATCAAGTGTTACAAGTGTGGGAAGGTTGGACACAAGTCAAGGTATTGTAAGGAGAAGAGTGTTGGCACTGGTGCTAACGCTCAGCCTGTTTGGACTTGTTATGATTGTGGTGAGCAAGGTCACACTAGGAACCGATGTCCGAAGAAGGTTAAGCAAGAAGAAGTTGGAGAAGTTCGTGGTCGATCTTATGCTATTAAGGACGCTGAGCCGAAGGGTCCGAACGTGGTTACTGGTACATTTCTGCTAAATAACCGCTATGCTTCTGTTTTATTCGATTCGGGTTTTGATAGGAGTTTTGTGAACACTAGATTTAGTTCATTGCTTGATATCAACCGGTTAACAAAGAGGATAGTTATGAGATAGAGTTAGCTGACGGAAGGATAGTTAGTATGAACATTGTTTTGAAAGGTTGCACTTTGAGTCTAGTGAACCATGTTTTTGAAATCGATTTTATGCCTATTGAGCTTGGTACGTTTGACGTCATAATCGGTATGGATTGGCTTGTCAAGCACGATGCCGTTATCGTCTATGGCGAGAAAGTTGTTCGTACACCATATGGGAATAAGACGTTGATAATTGAAGGTGACAAAGGTGTATCTCGATTGAAGGTCATATCTTGTATTAAGGCCCGTAAGTATATCGAGCGAGGTTGTCACTTGTTTTTGGCACACTTTACGGAGAAGAATTTGAAGGAGAAACGAATGAAAGACGTGCCTGTAATTTGTGATTTTCCTAAGGTGCTTCTTGAGGTGTTTCCAGGACTACCACCGCCGAGGCAAGTAGAATTTCGAATTGATCTAGTACCAGAGGCTGCACCTGTTGCACGTGCACCGTATAGATTGGCACCGTCTGAAATGAAAGAGTTGTCGGTATAATTGCAAGAGCTGCTAGAGAAAGGATTTATTCGTCCGAGTTCATTACCGAGGGGAGCATCGGTGTTGTTCATGAAAAAGAAAGATGGATCTTTTAGAATGTGTATAGATTATCGCGAGTTAAACAGGTTGACTATCAAGAATCGTTATCCCTTATGGGAGATTGATAGATTTGGTTTGATTCCTCTGCAAGGTTCTAAAGCGTGTACTCTAAAAAGAATTGATCACGATCAGGAAATCACCAGTTCGCATTAAAGAAGAAGACATTCCGATTACTTGCATTTTAGAACTTCGGATGGTCACTTTGAGTTTCCAATGTACTGCCGTTTTTGTGATTGACTAATGCGCCATCTTTTTAATGGTGACCAATTGATGGAACTGAGTATAGCAAGGCCATATCTTGATAAGTTTCGGTCATACAGTTTCATTCGATGATATTTTGGTTTATTTCCAAAGACGAAGAAGAGCTGGGAAGCAATTGAAGATTTATTTTTGGAATTTTGCCTCAGAAGAGAGATTGTACCCCAAGTTTTCGAAGTGCGATTTTGGCTAGATCGGGTACTAATTTTCTTGGTCATGTGATTGATCGTAGTGGTGTTCATGTTGATTCTGCCAAGATCGAGGCCATTAAGAGTTGGGATGCACCGACGACGCCAACGGAGGTAAGGCAATTTTTTGGATTGGCTGGGTATTATAGGAGGTTTATTGAAGGATTTTCTTTGATTTCTAAGCCACTGACTAAATTGACTCAAAAAAATAAGAAATACGAATGGGGAAAAGAAGAAGAAGAAGCTTTTCAAACGTTAAAAGCAAAATGTATAGTGCAAGTGCGATTTTAGCATTGCCCAAAAGGAACTGAAATCATGTGTATTGGTGACGCATCACTTAAGGGTTTAGGAGCCATGCCGCGTATCAATGCAAAGAAAGAAGTGATACGTAAAAAAAATGCTTCTTGACAATTACATGTCTATAAGAGAAATACACTACTCACGATTTTGAAGTTGGGAGCCCGTTTGTTTTTGCTTTAGATTAATGGAGACATTATTTGTATGAACAAAGTGTGTGGTGTTTCACCGCTCAACAGACCTACAATATATTATGTAAGAATCAAAAGATTTGAACTTGAGACAACGAAGGTAGATTGAGTTGCTGAGTGATTATGATTGTGGAATTCGGTATCATCTTGGAAAAGCAGATGTTGTGGCTGACGCCTTAAGTCGCAAGGAAAGGGATAAGCCACTACGTGTTCGAGCTTTGATGATGGCTGTTCACAATGATTTACCTAAGCAAATTCGTGAAAATCAGGAGGAAGCAATAAAAGGAAAGAATGTAAAGGCAGAGAATTTGGGGAAATTAATTAAGCAAATATTCGAGTTTTGCCCCAATAAAACACGTTGTTTTGGGAATCATTTTGGTACGCGCGATACGATAGATATGGAACAAGAAAAGTATATTTTTTTTGGGGGTATATGCATGAGTCATATAAATCCAAGTATTCTATCCATCCGAGATCGGATAAGATGTATCAAGATTTGAAGCTATTGTATTGGTGGCCGAATATGAAAGCGAATATTGCCACATATGTTAGTAAGTGTCTGACTTGTGCGAAGGCTAAGGCAAGCCAAAGCCATCTGGTGACTCCAACAACCTGAAGATCTGTTTGGAATGGAAAGGCTTAACTATGGATTTTTTGAGTGGAATTCCGAGAAACAACAAGTGGTATGATAGAAACGATTTGGGTATTGTCGACCGACTTCCAAATTAGCATCATTTTCTAACCCATGAAGAAAACAGATATACGGAAAAAATCACGCGACGGTATTAAAGACAACAGTGTTAGGCATGATGTACCAATTCGATTCATTTCGGATCGAAATAGACCCATTTTACGCTAATTTCCTGGAGATCGCTTCAGGAAGCGTTGGGGAGAACAAATTGGATCTGAGTACGCTTACCACCCTCAAACAATAGACAAAGTGAAAGGACTATACAAACTCTGTAAGATATGTTGCGTGCCTGTGTGATTGACTTTGGAAGTAGTTGGGATAGCCATTTGCCATTGGTCGAGTTCTCGTACAACAATAGTTATCACGCAAGTATTAAGGCTGCACCATATGAGGCTTTGCATATGAGGCTTTGTACGGAAGAAAATGTAGATCACATGTATGCTGGAGTGAGGTTAAGGATAGCCAACTCACCGGTCCAGAGTTGATCAGTGATACGACCGAGATGATTGTCAAGATTAAGAACCATTTTAATTGACTCGTAATCGCCAGAAAAGTTGACGTGATAAAAACTAAAACGAAGGAATTTACAAGTTGGTGAAATGGTATTGCATAAGGTATCCCGTGGAATGGAGCGTTGTACATTTTCGAAAGCGTGAAAGTTCAGTCCACGTTTATGATTGGGCCATTCAAGATTCTAGCTATAGTTGAGTCTTTTAGCTTATATGTTGGAGTTTCATGAAGATTTTGAAAGGGATTCATATACTTTTCATGTTTTGAATCTTAAAAAGTGCTTAGCGGAAGGTGATATTATCATTCTGATGGAAGAGATTCAACTTGATGATAAGTTGCATATGATTGAGGAACCAGCAGAAATTGTTGATCGAGAGGTCAAGCGACTTAAGCAAAGTCGGATACCTATAGTTAAAGTTCGTTGGAAATCGCAAAGAGGTCCCGAATTTTACATGGGAACGTGAGATCAGATTAAGAAGTACCCTATCTCTTTACAATAGGACAAAGCAAGAGAGTTAGATAGACAAGCTGAGTGCCGGGCGTCACTCCCTAAAGAAGGGGAGAATGTTAACAACCTGAGTTTAGGTCAACCTTTTATCCCCGAACTACGACCTTATATTTTTATACGTAACTAGGTTATAGTCGTCAATGATATGATATGGTTTTGATGAAAATTAGTAATAATAAGGTAAATATCATTCCGTGATAGAGTTTCTAATTGTTTTGAGTGTCTAAGAAAGCCAGAAAATCCATATTATTGCTCCGAGAGCGTGATTATGTCAATTTTGTATTTTTCGTCGTTTCCTTGAGTTTTTGTAAAAACCATGTTTAAAGGTCGTGTTTTATGAGGTTTAACGTTTAAATAGAGGTTTTAAACTATATTTAGTGGGATGGACTTAAAATATTTACAAACGTGGTGTGACTCGAGTTTATGGCTGATTTTACTTATAAAAGAAACCATTTTGTACTAGTTTTAAAAGGGATTAAAGAAGGAAGGGTTAAAATTGCCAAATGGTTAAAGTTGCTTTCTATATAAAGCACACACACATACACTTAATCTTTTTTACAAAAAAATTCACTTCCTTCCTCCTTTCTCCTAGTCCACAACCGGCCACAAGGAAACACCACCACCACCACTTTATTTTTGACATGCATTACAATTAATTATCACCATATTAATCCTTGTATCAAGAGCTACATTTCCCACTAAGAAAACCTCACATGCACTAAGTATTTTGAAAGTTGGATTTTTTGTCAAGTTCTAGTAATTTCAAGTACAAAGGTGTGTTTCTAGTTGGTTAGATTATTTGTTTAAGTGGAGTGGGTTTGATTGAAAAGTGGTTTGGTTGGTCTTCTGTGGGTTTCGTCCGTACGGTTTGACCAAGGGGGAAGCAAAACAAATCTTTGTTCTAGCCTTGTGAGCACTTATTTATGCTTATGTATTGATTTAATTAGATGTTATTACTTACATATATATGATTGTTGCTAGATAATTCAAGTGCAAATTTGATTTGAAAGTATTTTGAGTATGAACATGTGTTTGATAGTTTTGGTACATGTTTTTAGGCTAGTTAAACATGTTGGAATAGTTGGATTCTGCTAAAAATGTGATTTGGTTTGACTTTGGGTTGACCAAGTTTGACTTGACCGTAGCATGTCGAGAAATTTTTGAAATCTAAATTAGGCTTTTGAAAATGATAAAGGATGTTCTAAGGTTAGTTTTTATATAAGGTGGGCCTTGTAACTCCTAAAAACGAAGATTTTACGGCTGACTCAAGTTTAGGTTATTTTGGGGTATCTAACGAATCACCACACTCGAAACAACAATTATGGTTAATTTGTGGAGGACTTTGCGAAGAATTTACACCGGGGTCTTGATTGAAGATGAATGGCTCTCGAGGTGCACTAACAACGTTAGTGTTATGATTGGATGACTCAGAAGTGTTTAGAATTTCGTTTTCATCATGAATTGTATACCAACCTTCATTCAAACACTTTCGCACAAAAGCACAATGTCGACACTATAAACCATCAACCGGGTCTCCACAAGTTGCACAATTCTGAAGGGGCTGTTGAGACGAGTCGGGTATGGGAACAAGAATCTTATTTTCAAGACTCCCTTTTGAACAACCACAGTTTCTAGTGTACAAAGCTCCACAAGTCATGCATTCTTTAATCGAGAAGAGGGGGTTCAAACGATGATCGAGTGACGCCATAAGAATTAAACAAATTAGAGGGTTAATGAAAAGAATTAAATGGATAAGAAGAAAAAGAAGATTATTTTTGGTTTTTAATCTAATTTTAACAGACAATGAGATAGACAACTTGAACCAAATAATCAAACTTACTTCATGGTAGCTCTTAAAAATTTTACTTTTTAAGATGAGCCGTATTTTATAAGTGACACAAAATGGTAAGTTTTTAAATCTTTTATTCGAGTTGGGAACTTATTATGGATAATACCTCAATTGAAAGTATTATTTGTTGGTGTTCTTTTACCAACTTTGTTTATTTTATTATTTTTTTATTGACAATTTTTGATTATTTTTGGTTTTTTTTATATGATAATTATACTAAAAGAAAATAAAATTATTTTTTTTACTTTTTATATTTTATAATTTTTTTTATTTAAAAACAAAACTTCCAAAAACGAAAGGGTCTTCAAATTACGATCAACAAACTTCAAACGAGAGAATCTTAATCACAAATCCCCGGCAACCGCTAGAATCTATATATACGTAATAATAAAATATATAATATAATGAAAAATTACCAAATTACCCTTGAGTACAAAGGTAAAAAGGAAAATCTTCACAAATATATATAATATAATACGTATATAAACCGGGAAGTATGATTCCTGGGTCGTTTCCCCAATGATTTGTGAAATTGAAACCACGTTTGATGTTCGGACAAATGATTTGAATTGAAGACAAAGATTTATTTGATTATCTACTTTTTAAAAATTAAAATAAACAATATATAACAATCAAGCACTAGGACAAATAATGGGAAACCAAATTTTAACTTAAAACACAAAACGGGACCCCTAAACGGAGGTCAAAAACCCTAAATTTCTAAAAATAAACCTAACTTAATTTTTTTTAAATGGACTCTATTTGACTAAAAAGCAAGTTTAAAGAAAACTAGAACAAAAACGGAGTTGAAATGAGCCTTAAAACAGGAAAAACGAGAACGGGAACAAATCCCGTTCTTTAAAAAATCGATATTTTGCAAATTAGACCCTACGAAAGCAAAACTAGTTTTCCTATAAACCTTATGATAAAAGAAAATTTTCTAAAAAAAGTTATATTTTTTGATTATTTTTCTATTTTTTTATCATTTTTTAATGTTTTTAATGAAAATAAATGTTTAAAAATACTAAAATATCTATAAAAATTCTAGAAAAAATACAAAAATTAGCTTATACTAATTAGAACCTAGGAAAAATAACCTTGATACAGCTTATACGAAGAAACTACGAAATAAGCTATATACAGCTTATAAGCTTATAAGGGCTAAATGTGTATAAAGAATAAATTGTGTAAGAGTCTAATGAAAAAGACCCCAAGGCGCAGTGGTAGAGTGTGTGTTAAAAGGGTTGAACTGGGTAGAGGTCCCGGGTTCGAGCCTTGCTCACCCGGGCTTCCCTAGTTCCCCTTTTTTTTTGAAAACTTAAAGAACAAAGTTGTTGATAAGCTTGAGCTTATCAACTTTAACAAAAGCACTTTTTTCTAAAACTTAAAGAATAAGCTGGAAACAGCTTAATTTGACAGCAACTTAATTTTAAAGAAAAACTTAAAAAGCTAACTGTTAGCTAGGACTTAAGCTAATAAGCAATCTTAAAACTTAAAAAAAACTAAACTAAACTAAAACAAACACTTAAAGCTAAAACAGAAAAAGCTGAGAGCAAAAGAGCTTATTGCTCAATAAGCTAATGAGACTGACTCAGCTATGCTGAGTCAGTGCAGCCCCTACACAAGCTACTTTAAGCTTAATTTTAAACCTCAAAACTGAACCTTAAGCTAAAAAACTTTGCTAAACCTAAAACTAGACCTAGGATACTACTTATAACAGCTTATTAAAATCATTTTGAAGCTTATTAAGCCCTAGAAAAAGCTACTTGAAAAGGGCTGTTACAGTTTAACTACTTTTTGAAAAACATTGATAAAAAGAGAAAATAAGTTGCATTCAATGATTTAAGCTGAGAAATGAAAAACTAAGACTTAATTAAGCTATTATAGGCTGAAACTAAACTAACTACCAAATTTGAGCTTATTTGAGCTTATTTTAAGCTAAAAACAGTCTAATGCCAAACACCCCTTTAATTTTTGAATTGCAACTTAAAAACTAAATCAGACCCTAATAAGCTATAAAAAGCAAAAACAGATTGATAACTAAACATATTTAAGACAAATAAGCAGTGATCAACAGAAATTAAGTACTAATAAGCAATGAAATAAGCTATGCTATTTTTTTTGGTTTTTAACAGTTTATGAAGAAAAACAACTAAAAATGAGTTTTAAGCTAAAATTTAACTAAATAAGCATCAACTAAGTATAATAAGCACAGATAAGCTATTTCTAACAATCACAAGCTAAAAATAAGCAGAATTAAGCAAATAAGCAGTAAAATAGTAATTGAGCAGAAAATTAAAAAGAGTAAGAGTACCTTTGTCCTTTGCTTAAACAAGGACTGGAATGCTCAAATGAGCTTATTCTACAAGCTCTGGCTTATTAGGAATAAGCCAGTAAGTCCATAAGCCCATCCATGTTTGGCTTATCATCCATTAATCAAAAGCTTTGGAAATTTGAGAGTGAGTTTAACAGTCCAAAAGCTCAGTTAAGCTTGTTAAGCTTAACTGAGTAAGAGATTAGCTTATTAAGAAAATTGAGCTTATTAAGAGCTTATTTAGTTGAAACAGTAACAAAAATAGTTGAAATTTAGAACACGAATTAAACTTTTAAAACTGAATTTCATTAATATAAAAGAGATTACATTACATTGAAAAGAAGATTACATAAGTTGATTACAATAAGCTGATTAAAACAGTAAATAAGCTAAAGCTAAAATTACACTACTCCTAGATATCTTTCTTGTGAGTGAAGAGCCCCTATTTATAGGCAGATGAAGAAGGTTCTGGGTCTTCATTGTGTGTTTCTTTTGTGAGAGGAGTGGAGAATGATTCCTTGATCTACAATCTTGGCCGTGTGATCATTCTTGCTCAACACTTCTTCAACTCTTGTCCCTTGGATTGAATGTGTGTGCTCTTGGATTGCCACGCTGGCACGATGATGTTGACAGGAGTGGGAGTGATAGTGATTGTGTACGGAGTAGGTACAGGGGAAGTGAGGTGGGGGATGAATGAACAGTAAAAGGGATTGGGCAGTAAAATTTGTTATCACTTTGACTTTTTGACCGAGGTTATTGGGAGGGTTGACTTGGGCCAGGGTTAATAACAAAAGGGCTTGGGCCGGGTATTCGGGATTGGGCCCGGCTTGGTTTAGTTATAAGAAGGTTAACGGGTGTTAACTCATATAAATAAGAGTTAACACCGTTAGGGTTTAGGGATTATTTTTTTAACTTTGTTTGACTTGAAGGGTTATTTTGGGAATTTTTGATTTTGTCTTTTTGTGTTGACCATGTTTGACTGAAGGTTGACTTGAGTTGACCACTCTTGACTTTTAATAACATTCTCCCGTCTCTTTATGTGCTCTTCCATTCCCGTGTCCGTGTTTGTCTGGTTTTAACCGTTTTCTTGAGATTTTTGCAATATCCGTACCTACACAATCACAAAGACAAAACAAGCAATATTCAAGCATTTTAAGCACAAATTTGTATTTTTTGGGCCTATTTTGATATAAAACAGATATGTGTTTTCACACATATCAAAATTCCCCAAACTAAGCGATTGCGTGTCCTCACGCAATGTTATATGCCTTATAACCAAATACCTCAAAACTTTCCCAACTAAACCTTTGAAAAGTAGCAAAGACTTTTGTGGGAAAAATTAAGAAATCACAAGTTATAAAACACCCCCATTTTCCCATTTTTCTAAAAGATTTTTTTAATATAACTGAGATTATTTTGACTTTCGTTATTTCCATAACTGTTAGGGATCATAGAACAAGATGCATTTCGATCCGAGAATGCCCCAAAAAGGATAAATTCATCGTCCTTGACTTTTCACTTATCCAAACCAAGCTTTTTTTTAAAAAAAATTCAAATCAACACAAAAATCACAGCTAAATCTAGTAAGGATGCTAACACTACTCATATTTGCAACTTGTGGACTTTTCACTCCCGACATTTATTATATCTTAAGTGATTGTGCTATCTTGAATTTCAACCATGCATCAACTTTTTGCAACATACTATGCTTTACGTTCTACCTTAGAATAATGAATTTAAATGCGAGATCATCCCTTATAGAGACTTTCGTCTCGGCACATCCTAACCTTACGGCTAAGTGGACATTTTGTTTTTTTTTTTAAGGGATTTTTAAAACCCACAAAGACTAGTTTAGGGATCACGACCTTAGTTTCAAAAACTCTCAGGTTTCCCGAATATTCATAGCTTATAAAATAAAATAGTCAAAGTACAAAAGCATATTTGAATTTTAACAAAAAGAAGTCAATTTATTAATTTAATTTAACTATTTAGACATTTATGCAATTGTAACCCTCGACCTTTTAGAAGGCTGCAACATCGGTTGTGAGCCGGCAAGCTGCAGCAAACTTTTATCAGTCTCGGATCTTTATTCTTACTATGGGCTTTCTTTAGAAGACTACCACATCGGTTGTCAGCCCACAGCTTTTATTATTATATTTTTAATTATTTTATCATCATTTTTTTTATTTATTTTTTATTTAAAGAAGACTTGTTTTTGAAAAATTCAAGTATAAATTTGAACTAAGACTAAAATTTTTGCTATATATTACATAAAAATTGTTGATTTAAGTTTAATCTCCAAAAACAGCACGTATATTAATCTGGTTAAGAGCTTATGGGAGAAAAAGCAACAAGTTACATACGTTGAGCTTTAAGACTTTACAAATAATCTTGTTTAGCATCATATCATACTTAACTTCTATCATTTTTCGTTCTTTGCAAAAAATCACGTACCAATTAGCCTAAAAGTTAAGGAACAAGCTAGAGCTCAACACGCTCGATCGGGTCAAAATTTACTCTTATTCTTACCCAGCAAGAAAGTCAAAATTGTGACAAAAACACTTATTTTATTTTTGAAAATTTTAAAATTTTTCATATTTTTGAAAATTTTTGTGGGAAAACGGGGTACGTGAGAACAACGGGTAAAAGTAGGCAAGATCATATCGAAGATATACTACCCCATACTAGAATCAAACATTGTCCTAAATGTTTCCTAGCCTAAGACTTAAAAAAAACCCATACTAGAATTCAAAAAGGTCGAATGTATAACTCAAGCCTGAAGAAAGTATCACAAAAATCTTTAGCCATTTATTAAGTGTGCTATAAGATAAATGTTAGTCGATAATAATCTTTAGGATATCGGATTTCCCCAAACTAATGGCAAGCAAAGGCTAGGAAGCTCGAGTGGACTGGGACAAAACACCGAACACGAGAGTCTTCAGAAAATTTGGGTCTATCCTGCAAATAATCACAAGTACAAACAACAAACACAAGGAACGGAAGAGTACAAGCCTCCTCACAACACATTAGAAGCTAGAAAGAAAAATAGAAAATGGAAAATGGATAAGCATGGGGTGCCTCCTACGAAGCGCTTTGTTTTTGGTAACCGAGTCACATAGCTTGACTCGATCCCTGAATTCATTTGTCCTTAGGGAAAGTCTGGAGATCTAGGACAACCATGGTTGGTGTGTCCCCTCCGAAGTAGTGCTTAAGTCGATGGCAGTTCACTTTGAAGTTTGATCCGTCAGAGTGAGATAATTTTGCAGTGCCATATGGAAAAACTTCAGTTATGGTGAAAGGGCCAGACCATCGGGTTTTAAGCTTTCCGAGAATTTCTTTAAGACGAGAGTTGAAAAGCACAGAATTGATACCCAACATCTGAAAATGTTTGTTTTTTGATCTTTAAGTCGTGAAGCTTCTTTGTCCTCTCTTTATAAATCAAAGAATTCTCGTATGCTTGATCACGAAGCTCATTGAGTTCATTAAGTTGCAGTTACGGTGATACGCCGCGGTTTTAGATCGAAATTAGCATGGTTTTATTGCCATTACGCTTTTGCTCTAATTCCGATAGGTAGATGACACGGTTTCCATACATGAGCTTGTAAGGGGTGCAACCAATTAGTGTTTATAATGCGGTACGAAAATGCCAATAGGAGCGTCATCAAGCTATCAGACCATGAGGCACGGTTTTCTCCAACTGTTCTTTCTAAAATACGTTTTAAACCACGATTCGACACCTCGACTTGACCACTCGTTTGAGGGTGGTAAGCAGTAGAAAGACGATGAGTGACCCCATACTTAGACATTACTTTAGCAAATTTGTCATTACAGAAATGGGTCCCACGATCGCTTTACTAGCTCTCGGTTGTTCGAATCTGGCAAAAAGAGATTTCAAAAACTTAACTACAACTCTAGCATCATTTGTGGGGAGCGCCTTGGCTTTAACCCATTTGGATAAATAATCAACTGCTACGAGTATGTACTTATTTCCTCTAGATGATGGAAATGGTCCCATAAAGTCTATGCCCCAAACATCAAAGATTTCACACACTTGGATGGAATTTTGTGGCATCTCATCACGTTGTGAAATTTTTCCTTGACGCTGGCATGAGTCACAGTTTTTGACTAACTCATGGGCATCTTTGTAGATTGTGGGCCAATAAAATCCGGAGTCAAAAACCTTTTTGGCGGTGTAGTTGGCACCGTAATGTCCCCCGGTGGGTCCACTATGGCAAGCTGTGAGGATGTCGACAGCTTCTTGGCCTGAAACACATCGCCGGATCACTTGATCCGCACAGGTTTTGAATAGAAAAGGGTCATCCCAAAAATAGTGTTTGACATCTTTAAAAAATTTATTTTTCTGTTGAGATGAGTTGACATTTCTTTGACATGAAAATTTCCCGCACGTGGTAATTTAAATTAATCGGCAATCCACGGGGGTTACTTAAGGTCACCACTGAGAAGTCACATAGTAAGTGTTCCGAGAGGAAAATTTTCTCTTAATTTACTTTGGATCAGAAAACATTTTTCAAATACGGATTTTATAATCGGGAATCAGAATGATCGGCCTGCGTAGTTCTCAGCTCCCTTCGGAATCTAATTACCTTCTAAAATCGAATTCCTGAAGGAGTTTGAACCTTATCTTAGCAATCGTGCTTCTGGCATCTTTCTTAGTAAAAGGGTACTTAAGGGCGGAATGGTTCGTATACACTTGCTTTTATTCATGATGAGGGTAATGACCGGAATTTTTACGAAATGCCGATTCACCACAGCTAACTTTCCTTTTCTTATGTTATGGTTGTAGTTCGGATTCGCCTCGGTCATCGTTTTTTTGCATAATGTATAGGCCTAAAGTGTTTCTCAATTCGTTGCCCCAGAACCGCACCTATGGCATAGTCGCTTGCATCGCACATAAGCTCAAAGGGCTGGTCCCAGTTGGGGGCAATCAGAATTGGAGCTTCGGTTAATTTCTTCTTTAAGGTCTGAAAAGCTTGAATGCATTCCTCGGAGAAAATAAAAGGAGTGTTTTTATCAAGGAGATGTGTCATGGGTCGAGAAATCTTGGATAGTCCTTGATGAATCTACGGGGGTAAAAGCCTGCATGTCGAGGAGAAAACTCGAATATCCTTTGAGGTAGTTGGGTTCAGGTAATTTTGCAATGACACCTATTTTAGCTTTGTTCGGACTTCTATTCTTTTCTTTGAAATTTTATGTCCAAGTACGATGCCTTCTTTCACCATAAAATAGCTTTTTTCCCAATTTAGAGCCAAATTAGTGTCTTCACACCGTTTAAGCATTTTTTCTAAATTGGAAAGGCACGTAGAGAAAGAATTTCCGAAAACTGAAAAGTCATCCATGAAAACTTCCATTGTATTTTCAATCATATCATGGAAGATAGCCATCATACACCTCTAGAACGTGCCTGGTGCATTGCATAAGCCAAAAGGCATGCGGCGGTAAGCAAACGTTCCGTATGGGCAGGTGAATGTGGTCTTTTCCTGATCTTTCGGATCGATTGGTATTTGAAAATAACCCGAGAAACCATCGATGAAACAATAGTATTCATTTTGTTAGGAATATGGTAATAGATAGTTACTACTAGTAGGTATGTAGTTCCTACTGATAGAGTAAAAGTTCCTGTTGGTAGGTATGTAGTTCCTACTGGTAAGGATAATGGTATAGTTAGTGCTGGCAGAGCAAAAGTTATTCCTGCTGGTAGAACAATATTAGTCCTGGTAGTATTATGCTTACTCTGAGTTGATAGTATAGTTAGTTAGTGATAAGGATATGCATGAGATATCCTAGGAAGTGATAATACTTATCTCTTTACCGAGTCTTAGGGAAGAGGTTGTTAGGGTTTCATCAGTATTTAAGAAACCTACGGTCATAGATGAAGTGGATCATCGGAAAAACATTTTTATTATTAATAGAAAAGATCCATAGAGGATCATTGTTTGAGTAATTCTTCTTTAACTCTGTTGTTTATATTCCGCGTAAACAATAGTTTAATTTGTTAGAGTCTCTCTTCGAGTTGCTTGTGATTACATAAGTACTCTACAACCTCAACAGGCTTGAAGATCTATCTAGGACTGGACCTACAAGTGGTATCAGAGCCTGGTTAGAGAGTCTCTGTTAAAGAAAGTTTACTATTCTCACTCATAAAACTTCACTATGACTTCACTAATTCCTCCAATACCTCCACCATTCTCTATGCCATCACCATCACAAACATTCTCTTTCCCATCAACATCTGAACTTGTATTCTCTGTGTCAACCTCTGAACTAGCATTTGAATCTCCAAACTCTTAAACCTCTCAAAATACACAGTCTCAGCATCAATTCCAACAATATCACACAACCACTGTCTCAAACAATAATGCAAAACTTCCTTACTTAAAGAAGGATGAATATGAGACGTGGGCAATGAAGATGGAGTATTGGATAATGAACAGTGATCACAACTTGTGGAACATTGTTCTAAATGGAAACAGCAGGAAAAACTTTTGATCTGCCAGCACTAACTATAACATTATCCTTACTAGTAGGAACTACATACCTACCAGCAGGAACTTTTACTCTACCAGTAGGAACTACATACCTACTAGTAGTAACTATCTATTACAATATTCCTAACAGCGAGATCATCCCATGTAGCGAATTTCGTCTCAGCACATCCCAACCTTGCGGCTAAGTGACCAGGCTTTTGACACCTCACAGAGACTAGTATCGGGACTCACGGACCTTAGGTTTCAAAAACACTCAGGTTTCCTGAATATACATAGCTTATAAAATAGAATAGTCAAAGTTCAAAAGCATATTTAAATTTAACAAAAAGTAACATTCAGAGGGAACCGAACGAGTAACATTCAAAGGAACCGAACGAGTTTTCTTGCCACTTGAACCGAACGAGTTTTTGTTTGTTGAACCGATCTAGTCATCACACTTGTGCACCGAACTAGTAAAAACCTCTTTAGGAACCGAACTACATCAACCACGGACAAATTATACTCGTTTAGGTTTTGTTTTGGGTTTTACGGTTTCGAGTGAAGTTAATCGACGGGACATAAGACATACACCATCGTGCTCGTGTCATCGTTTTGATCAACGTGGTATATTTGGTTTTTACCGACGATAACCGTACAATCCCGCAAGCTTAAAAATAGAAAACGTTGTTTTTTTAAAATTTTGAAACGAAGAAGAAAGAACAACGGAGGGAAAAAAAGTTGTTTTAATTCAAAATTGGCAAGTTTAGTCCTTGAACTTCAAGCCCATTGTCATTTCATCCTTAGTTGTTTGTTTTAAAGCCTATTGTTAAAATTATTCTTATACATAGTTAGTCCCTAAGTTTAAATTCAAAACCATTTTAGCCCTCCATAAGTGAACACAAATTTTCGGCGTTCAATAACGTTTCACAAGCTCAATTTTCCACCAACGAAAGCCCAAGTTCTTCAACACAACAACGATTTCAACATCCATAAATTATTGTTTTACGGTTTCTTCGTGATTTTGTAAAATACTCGTGAAAGATAACGATTCTTTTCTCTCTCGTTTTTTAAAATCCAAGATTATGTAAAATCTCGTGAACAGCAATTCATTTTCAAAAGCCAAACACAAATCCAAACATCACAACATCACTTTGAGATCCCAATCATTCATACTTAAATTAAAAATGTCAACTGATAAAAGAATCAAGTGCACGAGAAAACGGACAATCGTCCTCCTATGTTGGTTGAGAGTAACTACGATTCCTGAAAATACGTATCATAGGATACAAATTCGAGGAAAACCACTTGGCAAACTGATCTGGGACTCCATTCAAAATGGACCTTCACCACACCCTATGGTTACTGATGCTCCATCTGATGGTCAGACAGGAGTAAACATGCCAAGAATGAAACTTGATTCAGAGTTTACACCTGAAGAAACCCAAACCGTTGAGAAAGCTGATACACAGGCTTAAATCATCTCATTCAAGGACTCCCACTCAATAAATTTCAACATCCTGAATTAAAACAACCACGAGCTAAAGAGATTTGGGTCAATGTCGAGAGCTTATGCAAGGTTAAGGCAGGACTTTACAGCAACAGAGAAGCAAGACCTATTTGAATGAGTATCGAACGATTTCGTGCCATAGGAAAACGAACCAATTTATGACTATTATGAAACGTTTCACAAAGCTGGTGAATGATCATGAAGAGTACACAGCTTGAATATCCCACTCATCAAGCTGAACACCAGTTTTGACAACAATCTTCCAACTACTGGGTAAATATATGACATAGTGTGAAGCAGAACATGGACATTTCAACAACAAACTATGTTCACATTTATACCCACCTAAAAGCCTATGAGCCTCATGCCACAAAGACTCTCAAGAAACAAGAGCAGTCTTCAAGTATCATTGATCCATTGGCTTATATGGCTCAAGCAACACCAACCACATCTCTTCACCACCCCGCATACCTCACAACCACAACCAGCTGTTTTGTCTCCAAATGAAGCAATGAGGCCACTATGACACATATGCAAATCTCTTTAGTGTTTTCCATCGAAGCAGTTATCCTCCTACCAAAAAACCAGCTCAGTCATCCTCCAACTCGAGGACACAAGCTACGGTCAGACGGACCCCCCCCCCCAAATTGTTACTGAAACCGTTCAAGAAGAGCTCCAGGGAATGTTGGAAACACAGAATTGAGAGCAATCAAGTTATGCGGTAATGTGACTACTGCTACAGGCAAGAAGTGCGATATGTTAAAACTGCTGAAGAGGGGAATGCTGCATGTTGCAAGGCAGTGCAAAAGAACCAAAGCAGAGCAAAGGAATTCTCAGTACTATCAAAAGATAAGATGCTGCTCATGGAAGCAAAAGAAAAGGGAGCTACTCTTAATGCTGAAGCTAAAGCATTCCTCGCCAATGTGGAATGTACTGCTCCCTATGCTCAACCTTTGGCAATGACCACAACAAACATCCTTTGAAGTCAACCATGGAGGATTGTCTTATGATTCAGACGTGGAAAAGTACTAAACACCATGGCAACAATTATCATGTGAATGATGTAACAAAACCAATGCTAATCAAATACATGATATTTGTGAATAATTCCCCCGCAGACTTATGATATGCACACGAAGAACAATCAGGACTCCTGAAGTTAAGTCAGTCTTGATGACAATACTACTCGATCATCAGCTTGAACTTGAACAAGTCGGAGCCAAAGTTTGTTCCAACTGAGGGATCTACGGGGTCATTTCTGCTAATATCTACTATGGTTACTCATTCTAGATGAAATACGAGATACTCTAGTGAATGTAAAAACTCAGAAAATCAGTATCTATTCTTGAAAATCAGAATTTAAAAAGCTGAATTGCAAATATTAAGCTAGAAATTGTTCGTACTAGATACCCAACAGGTTAAACTTGACCTAGAAACAAGCCAAGTTAGAACAGGAAACAGAAACCTAGTGACTCAGCGTAACGCAAGCAACGCGAAACTTGACGCAAGAGAAAGTGATGCTAAAAACACACTACAATGTAAAGTATGTTCAATAGAATTTTTGAAAATCTGAAAATCAAAAGGTGTTAACTGACAAAAATAAACTTGAGTAAAATACCCATCGATGAAATATATGTTTAAAAGTGCAAGAAAATTGCAACCTAGATTCTTTTACAAAATTTTCAAAATGTCCAACTCATACTAATTCCAATGCTTTCCAAAGAAAACCAAAAAATGAGCATCACAGGACTTGCACACGGATATACTAGTATCCGCAGTAACCCACGATATGGGAGATCAAAGTCTCCCGTTATTAATGCAAAGTCATGTGTGGATACTGATGAAACACTAGCCAGTGCTGAAGTCAGTATGGCTAAAATGAAAGGCAAACGAGAGTGCAATCTAGACCATGAAAAGGGCATCTATGAGATCTCCAATGCCATGATGTTTGTTCCTCAGAAGGAACTGTCCCGAGAACAGGTGTATTGGCTTCCTGCCAACGAAATTGCTAGTCACACACTAGTACCACCAGCCACACCATATTACTCCTTATGTGCCTAAAAGTCTGCCTCCTAGTCAAGTTCTTGCTGCCCTTCACAACATTAAGGCTGTTTTTCCCCAATTTGATGTGATCTTAAAAGAAAGAACAACAGTCAAACCTCTATATGTGTCACTCCCGTGTTATGAATACGCGAAAGAGTTTGCTTTGCAACAATTTGTACCTTTTTTGATTATTTCAAGAAATACGTACAAACTGCTGATGACACAATTGTCAAGGAAGTAGTAGAATTTAAGGAGATTCACTATGCGTTAGAGGATGAATATGAACGCTGTCTGCTAGTGGAAATAAAAACCTGAATAAAAGAGAAGAAAAATCTGTTAAGTAAAAAATGTCACCTTAATTGCAGAACGTTTAGAGAAAGATATCTGCTCCTATTGTGCTTACATCTGATATGTTGTTGTCCCCCAAGTTCCAAATTGCCTTTGCGAAGAACTTAGATCTAATTGCGATAGGGAACACTCCAAAGTTGTAGAACTTGAAGCTGAGATTTTAAAGATGCAACAAATGCTTCATGAATCTGAAAAATGTTGTACCTTTATCAAAAAGAATCACGTTAATTTACAAGTTAAAATTCAAAAATATAAAGAATGTCTTCAAAACCAGAGGGTTTGTGATACTTCTAACTCAACGACATCTAATGCAATTTTTGAAATTAACAAGTTAAAGGATCAGCTTCAAGGGAAAGACGACACCATCAGAAACTTGCAGACTCAGATCAACATCACGAGAATGTTGAATGTAGGATCCACTGTAGGTAGCTTTGATAAGCAGGCCTTAGAAACTGAGTTGTCTCAGTTAAAAGATGCGCTCACTTCTGTTAGGATTCAGCTAGATAGCTATAAGGTAGAGAACGTCAATCTGAAACGACGTTATGAAGAACTGTCGAATTCTAATACTTACTCACGTTCTACATTCACCGCAAAAATTAATGCCTTAACTGCTGAGACTGCCAAACTAAAAACTAAGTTGATTAGCAAAATAAGTAGTGGGAGCCTAACTGCCTTTGAGAAACCCAAAGTAAAATGCTACCAGGAATGAATGCCATTAGTCCTAAGTACATTCCACCACAACGAAGAGTCAATAGGGCCATTCCTACCCCTTTGCCTAAGAAACAGCAAGTTACTTTTCAGGAAACACCTAGGACTTCAAATAGACCCACACAGAAACCACCAGTGCAACAAAACAAGAAGCCTAATGTTCTTGTGAATCTGTCTACAAGAACCAAACCTGCCACTGAATCTCGCAAACCTATGCCAAAGAGCCACACTCGGAACCATCGTATCTTGCCCAGTAAAAGTGTGAATGCGAGGAGAGCAGCAGATCATAATAGGAAATGATTGTTGTTGATCAATAACTGTTTGTGTGTCGTATCTTTTGAAGTCTGTGAATACCAAAACCAACCCCACCAGACCAAACATAGTGTGAAACATACTAAAAGGTTTGGAAAGCAACTCCAGAAATCATAATGTGAACACTCAAGACAGCTTAGACACACCAACTGGAAAGGTTGTTGGTAGTGTTAAAGCCTCAGTGGAAAAACCCACTGGATTACATTTGCGTTGTATGATAACTGTCCTTTAACTAGGATAATGAACCCAATGTTGAGTCCTTTAGAACTAACCCCGATGTTATTTCTAGTTGTCCAAAGTTACTATGAACTCTAGGTTTCATTAGAATTGCCAAACTTAATGAACGAAAGGCTGGGTCCAAGGGGTTACTGGTATTTTTCTGAATGCTAAAGCTTTGTATTCCTTTGTATATTTGTGTATATTTGAAAAAAAAAAAAAAAAAATCAAAAAAATTAGATAAATGGCTTGCAGTTATTTCAGACTGTAACCCGGTCTTAACCCAGAGACTTAATGTACGTTTCAGTGCATTATTTCTTCCACAGACAAGAAGTTGTCTAAGACCCGAACACTTTTTCTCATAAACAATTTGTTTTATCAAACATGTTCGGAGTCACCATTCAGACATTGACCAAAACCTTTTCTATTATACCCGGGTCATTGGTTAAGGGGGAGAATCAGGTATAAATTTAAAACAGTTTATGGCAGGTCAGTTGGACGCACTGTTGCTGATTCTATTACAGAAAGATTGAAATGAGCCACAACCTACGTCTTCAGATGGTTTGATTTATCACTCCTATCTCGGTATGTTTCAGATCTCGTTTTAATATTCACTTGATATTTGTGCTCATTTAGCTCACCTCAATGTTTGAGGGGGAGCTCAAAACATTTTAAGTCCATTATAGATCAAAACCATACAAAAGTTGCATACTTTTGATCGGGGGAGAAAATGTGACTTAAATGTAAACCGGGAAAATAATGATTCGATTGATTCAAAATGATAAATCCTATCCTTGCATGTGCAAAACACTTTTGTCTCAATCGATGCCACATGGTAGGGGGAGTAAAACTTTCAATAAACTCAAAAAGTCAAGATATACGCAAAGCTTTTGTGTTTAAACACAAGTTCTTATAATCACAAAGAATCTTTGTTCATGATTTGGGAAATGATCTTAAGGAATGCGAAGGAATGAGATGTTGTACCACCAGGGTATTCGTAGAATACTCATATACTTGTCTTCGGACAATATCCACTAGTGAGAATGACTCGTCTTACAAATACTTGTATGAGTTTGATGAGAGCCATGAGGCACTTCATATCTTTCGAGATATCTTTCAAAACAACCTCAGAGCATTTTGAATATTAAACTTACTCGTTGTGTCCTAAATAAATTTCACAAGCACATCAAATGTTTTTCATACATCTGTTTTTGGCCAACAGGTCTCTATGGTACTTAATTTAGTATTAATAAGTAAAAACATGAAAGGAATTAATACGGTATAGTCACAATAGTAACTTACTGACTCACATCTTTATTACCATTTCTAATAGTAGATAATACTCAAAGTGTTTAAGTCTAACGAACATCTAGTTTTAGAGAACAACAAGCATACGGGAATTTGGTCTACCTCGTATTGAGGAATTAAAAGGTCATTGAGCTAGAAAACACTGTCAAGAAGGTTCTTTATTGAATCTATCTGATCACAGGTGCAGTATTCGTACTGTAAGTGTAATTTCGACCCACCATGTTTTCCAAAAACAAAGAGTTGACTACTCTAGAGCCAACAACTACCAGTGTAATAGAGATTATTCAAATCTGTTCTAGTTGATAGTTTAACTAAAAACTATTAGGATTATCATTGCACCTAGTTATTGCAACAAAGCATTGACTAGTCCATAGCAAACGGCTCATGGTAAAGACATATCAAATCCGTTGATAGCTGATAGTTTGCTAAAAACTATATTGTTCATACTCAAAGATTAGAAGACATCAAGAAAGCTAAGTACATGAAGCTTCCGCACAACTAACTCAAAGTTTTCTTCAATGCTAAAGTCTAAAAAAAATAAGAAGAAGAAAGAGTACTAAAGTTTTCATGATTCACAGCAAGTATGAGCATTCAGACCAAAGTACATTGAATGGTGCGAGATCGAAGTAAAAATCACAAAATCGAGAACGTTGAAAGATTGATTACTACTGAAGCACAAAGTAAATCAAGTGAAGAAGCGCAACGACAACGAGCTAAAATGCTAATGAATTTAAATATGTATGCTAAGAAGACCTCGAAAGAAGAACCTCACTTAGGGTGAGATTTGTTATAGAAACACAATTTCCACAGTCTAACAAGAAAAAAGCCTCGGATCCTTATTGAAGAAAACTAGCATTTCATAGCTCGTTAGTTAGTTAATTAATTAATGTTTAATGATGTAAATGGGTTGTTATGCAAAAAGCCTGCAAAAGCCCAAAAGAAAGGCCCATAGGCCGAACCCCAACCCCAAACCCCTTAGTGTATAAATACACTTTATATTCCTTATCATTATTAGGTAGAGCTAGTCAATATTACTTTTAGGGTTTCTAGCCACCAAAAAGTTTTCTTTCAATCATCAATAAAGTCTTTATTTTCCTGCATCTTGATTCTATACATCATTGTTAAGGTTTGTATGAATGATCATGGAACCTACAAGAAGTTTTTCAACCTCTTTTTTAATGACATCATGGATCTTTGGATTAACCTTTCTCTGATGTTGGACCGCTGGTTCATAGTCCTCTTCCATTAGAATTTTATGAGAACAAAATTCTCGGGTTAATAAACCCTTATGTCGGGTAAGTTTCAAGCAATTGCTCTCGCTTTCTTTATCGAGAACTTTAGAACCTTTATGAGAGCAGTCTTTTCATCAACACTCAAATCTTTGGCAATTATGACTGGCAACCTGTTTTTGTCTTCTAAAAATGCATATTCAAGATGAGGTGGTAAGTCTTAAGTTCGACCTCAGGAAGGTTCATCATTGAATATTGGTAGTATTAGCTTTAGGACAGTTTAAGGTCCTTTCTATTTCTGGCAAATAAATATTCCTTGGTTCGAGGTGGTGAAGGATCACTATTAAGGAGTGCTTCGAGAATAAGAATGTCCCCCTCGGGTCATAATAAGATTCATCAACTTCCGGTGAAGTTGGATCGTCGGCTAGAGCAAGAAAAGCATCAGCTTCTTCGAGAAGTAGAAAATCACTACCCCGAAAAGGAGTGAGCGTGAGAAGGAGAAAATCACTATCCCCGAAAGGAGTGAGGGTCGGAGAAGAATTTGAAACTATCGGGTCATATCCGGGAGTGGGATTGCTACTTGCGATCACGTCGGAAAATCCTAGAACTTCTTGAGACTACTCCTCACAAGCTAATTCAATAACGTCGATTCGGTTCGCCGTCATATCATTATAATTAGCCGAGTATCTCGAAGTTTGATCAAGATTGTAAGTAATTGTCACCTTCGTACACGTCTATCAAAGCACGACTGGTCTTAAGGAAACACCTCCCGAGAATTAGAGGTACTCGAGGGTCTGGTTCAAAATCTACGACCACGAAGTCGGCTGGAAACTAGAATACACCAACTTTAACGTTGACATCTTTAGCAATACCGATCGGTCGGGAGATCGAACGGTCCGCTAGTTCTAGTGTCATGCACGTAGGAGATCGAACGGTCCGCCAAGATCGGCCAAGGCTAAGCACTCATCCATTCCGGGAAATTTACATGGAATAAGGAATCTATCGGGGTCACCAAGTTTTTTGGGTAACTTGTTAAGTATGACTGGTATTTGCTATTTTATATATACTTTTTACCTTGAAAACAAACCCAAAAGACCAAAAACTTAATAAAAATTACAAATATATGTTTGTTTTTGTGTTTATTTATGTGCAGGTACCGGATATCAAACAAAGACAAAATTGGACAAAACCGAGCACGGGACCGGAAAGAGCGCAAGAAAACGAGTTCAACAATTCCCTCAAATTTTATTGGGCCAGCCCGTAACCCACTTAATGTGCCGGGCCAGTCCATATATTATCTTAAATGCCATAATACAGCCGAGTGATCCAGGCCCAACATTTTGGCCCATTATCCTTTTTAGATTTAGTGAAATTTTGAATTGTAAATGTGAAGGAAGTAATGAAGCACATCACGTGCCATTTAAATAAATAGAGAAGAGCCACGTGACATCCCACTAGGCAAGGAATGGACGAGTAATAGCTTTACACGTGGTCATGATTTTGCATATCTCTCAACAATATGAAAACTGATCCAACGAGCAAAATATATGCGTGGGAATAAAGCTTCAACGGAGGACACTTTTCATTCTACACGGTAGATCCTAATATTTGTCATTGGTGATCCGAGATAGCACACACCGAGCAAAATGATTAGAGGAATTATGAGCTAATGATTGATGGCCAATTTACATTTTTACCCCTTGGCCCTATAAATAACAAACCACTCCCTTCATTTTGAAGGGAGTTAGTTAGTTTTTATTTCTTTAGTTTTTAGTTTTTAGCTTTCTCTCAAATGTAGTTTAGTTTATTTACATTTTTAGCTTATTAAGTATTTTGTAAAAGCTCTCTCTCAGCATTTTTCTAGTTTATTTGTATTCAACTTTTGGCTTATTGATAATGAAGATGGTTAAGATTTATGGCTTATTCTTAAAACTTATTTTTCCTTTCTTTTTCTTCTTGGCTTTTAGATCAAACAAGCTTTTAAATAAGCATAGATTTAGCTTCGTTTTGATCTAGCTTATTTTTTCCTCTTATTTTTTCTAAAGCTCATCTTATAAAATGAATTAGTCTATTTTTAATAGCTTATTCAATTCGGGTTGAGCTTATATATTTTTGAATCAAGATCCGGTTAGATTGTTTAGTTGTGAAGTTGCGATCTAGACTTAGAGCTTAATCAGGATTAGTGACATGCAGTTTCCGATCTTACTCACCTACACTGGACTGTTGTATTTTTTTTTAAATCTCGATTTAAGATGGCTTCAAGTTCTAATGTTTCTTGTTATTTGAACTGTTTGTATTCAACACCTTAGCATTTCACTTTTAAGTTTTTTCTAGCATACGATATCTAGTTTAGTCCAAATCTAGTAGTACTCATCCTAGTATAGTCTCATTTGCTTATTTGAATTCTGCTAAACATAATAGCTAATTGAGTCTGGTTATAATGCTAATTTGTTTAAGGAAACTGGTTTTATCCCTTTTTTAATATTGATTTATTCGTTTTCACAGATCCGTTGTATGTTAGGTTTAATCATCTCGGTTTAGCTTATTGAGATTAGTTTGTTTTGCTTAATGAAATTACTTGTTTGAAAAATAAGCTCGTACTAAAAATCCTAATTGTTATGCCTTATTGTGTCTTAGTAGGCTACACTTTTTAGGATACATCTGTTTGTTTGGTTTGTAGAATTTTTGATTTGGGCTTCAACTTAGATTTGGGCCTCATTTGAATTTAGATTTTGATTTAAGTAGGACTTATAGTGCAATTTGGAATTATGTATTACATATGGGTCACGTTCTTTTTGGTTTAATAATTGTTGGGCTTGCGTGCAAATTTTCCTAGGCCTGTTGATCCGTGTGGTTTATTATTTGATTTGCAAAATTAGTCTTTGTGCTATAAAATATTATCTGTTAACATTTTCATGAGTTTTGTGTTTTGACTTTTGGTACCGGTCTACTCATGAGGCGCGGAGCTTAAGGGTTTATTTAGCTAGACCGAATTTGATTATTTGCTTTAGCTAAATAAATTGGGTGGTTATCGTTTAATTGCGGGTCTCCAATTCGGTTCCATTTTCTAATCCTTTTTCAATACTTAGAGTAGATTTATTTTATCGTTTTATAATATGTTTGCCTATTTGAATTTTTGCCATGCTTAGTGTAGATTTATTTTTGTCGTAAAATGCTATGTTTGTTGAATTGTATTTAGTTATGAGTAGTGAGTAGTTTACTTGTGTTTGCTAAGTGATTAGTGATTTGGAATTTAAGTGCGGGTTTAAAAAGGTTTAAAAAAATTAACTAATAGTCATTAGATTTTCCAATTTACATACCGTCATTTACTTTAATGCAATTTAATACTTGTCATTTATTTTAAAAAAAAGTATTTTACTTTACTTGTTATTTAATTTCTTGAAACTTGTTTTTTAAAGAATTTTAATTTGTTAAACCTAAGCCCGCACTTGATGAACATTTCACGTCACTTAGCAAGCAATTTCCATTTTATATAATTTTTAAGTTTTTAGTTATCGTTTAATGCTTTACATGATTAATTGTTTTTATTGCTTTGCTCGTTTGCATGCTTTTATTTACTTTATCATTTTGTCAAGTAGGATTTAGGTAACCCAAATCAAAATCATTTTAAACCATTCAAAACGCGCGACCACGAACTTAACCGATTTTCAATTCACACTTCGTCGAGAGAAAACGACCCGGGAGGTTTTTGAGACAACTTTGGTTAAAAGTTTGTTTCTAGAACCCGACGGAAAATACTATCTATACTATAATTGTTACTTTCCTTATATACTTATATATTATATTATATATAGTGTGTTCGGAGCGTATCAAATTTTTGGCGTCGTTGCCGGGGAAGTATGTTACGACTATCGTGTTTCGTTCGAAGATTAGGCTTTTGAAGAACCTTTCTCATGAAGTTATCGCTTTCCGTTTGTGAATATTTTTCTATTTTATAAATATAAAAATAATACAAAAATATTTTATTTCCATTTTATTTTCTTTTATATAAAATTTTTTAAAAAATACCAAAAATATTTTTCTTTGTTATTTTTTATTTCTTTTCTTATGTATTATTTTCAAAATCTAAAAATATTCCCCTTTACCTTCTTATCCATTTAATTCTTTTCTTAACCCTCTATATTGTTTAATTCTTATGGCGTCATTCAACTATCGTTTAAATCCCCTTTACGCGATTAAAGAATGCTCGTCTTGTGGAGCTTTGTACACTGCAGACTTTTGTTGTTCAAAAAGGAGTCTTGAAGACAAGATTCTTGTTCCCGTACCCGACTCGTCTCAACGACCCCTTATTTTTGAAAAGATTTGTCTCAATTGTGGAGACCCGGTTCATGGTCTATATTGTAGACAATGTGCTCTAATACGAAAGACATTGGAGGAAGTTTTTCAAGATTTCCAAGACACTTCCGAGTCATCCGATGACGATACCAACGTTGTTAATGCTCCTCGAGAGCCATGCGTTGTCAAACAAGACCCCGGTGAAAATTCCTCGCAAAGTCCTCCACAAATTAACCACAATTGTTGTTACGAGTGTGGTGATTCGTTAGATGGAATCTTTTGTCAATGATGCACTTGTAAGATTTAGTGGGAAGGATGCTTCGATGTTGGTTATAATTGTCCTCCGATAAAGCTTCGATTAACCTCTAATAAATCCGAACCATGCAAATCAAACCATTGATGAGCTTCTCCCACAAACTTTGCCATAGTTTTGATCTGACGTGCTATTCCGAAAAAGAAAATTCATTACCTTACGTTTCAAAACCTAACTTTGTTGATGATTCTCCTAACGTTTTCAACCTACCTCCACAACCTCCTATGTATTCTTGTGAATTTTGCAGGAACGATGCTCGTTATGGTCACTATTGTACACCTCAAGTTCCGTTCATCTATCCGGAACCGTGTTACAATCAAGACTTCAATTTCCTGTAAGATTTTCATGATTTTCAACAACAATATCTTTGTTGTGAAAATTGTGGGGGTCTTCATGAGACTTTTCAATGTCAACCGATAAATGAAGACTATTATCATGAGCAAAATTCTTGCTATGATTCTAATTCTTTCGGCTTTGACCAATTTCAACCCCCGCAATATACCATCAATCATCCAATCTTCAATGCTCAAAATGAGTTTCTCAATTCTCAAAATAAGCTTATGGAGCAAATGACATCCATATGTGATATGGTTGGTCAATATATGCAAAAGAAGGAAGAAGATAAGCGAATTGCGGAAGAGCAAGCGGCTAAAGATCGATATTGGAAGATTCCCATTTGCTATGATGATGATGAGGACTATACCATTGCTATCACACCCGTTTCATCAACCAAGGAGCCCGTTGACTCTCTCATAATGGAGGATGAGCATCTTGACACTATTCCGGCAACAGAATCGGACGAAGTAATAAAGTCTAGTGTCGAGAACCTTGTCCAAATCCCAAGTGAGTCCAAGGGTATTCCCGACAGTGTGTGTGATATGCCTCTTTGTAACAATCCTACCCCTCTTGAAGCTTTCAAAGAACACTCTGAAACTGTCATCGATTCTAACGATGATTCTACTTCGAGTGATGACGATTCTCCCTACGGTGAGGATATCGATTATGTCGATGCATCACCTCCCGATGCTGAGATCGTCAGCTTAGAGGTGGTGGAGAGTGTTATCCCGAAAGTTGGAGGGATTGATGATGATATTCTTCTAACAATCAAAGACGATATCCTTCGTGAAAAATTGTTGAATGTCAATCTTCTTATTGCTAACATCGAAGCATTAAAAGATAATCCCACTCCATCTTCCGATGTTATGACCAAGTCTTCCTCCACATCTCTTAACCTTTTCTTGGAGGAGACTAACACCTTTGATAATTCTTTAACCGAATCTAAAACTTTCTGCTTTGATTTGGAAGAGAATAGTAGTGGCAGTACCACTACTCTTTCTGATTATTCTCTTCCGGATTATGAAGTTTTCAATCTCGATGACGATCATATTAAAGAAAAGAGTAGTGGCAGTACCACTACTCATGCTTATAACTCTCTTCCCGAGTATGATTCGTTTCTTTTTTAGATTGAGCCCGATCAGGGAGGGTTGATTAGCATTGTTATTTCTAATAATTCAAATGACCCTCTTTTGGAACTTCCTGAGTTTGAATCATTTCATTTCAATCTTTATGATGATCCGTCATTTCCTCGTCCTCCTCCGAAACCACCGGATGTTGAGATTTGCTTAAATTTTGAGCCCGATACGGCCGTATTTAACAATTTTGATAAGCTTAATGAAGACGAATGTTTTGACCCAGGGGGAGGTGAGATTGTTGTTTCTCAAAATGTTGAAGATGACTATTCCTTCACATTTGTCATTCGGACTTTTCTCCCGTTTCTCACTTACCTTGCGGATTCTCCTTTACTTCTCTCCACCAGGAGTGAAGACACTATTTTTGACCCCGGTATCTCCACTTAGAGCCGGTGGCATCTCATCGGGATGGAACTTTCAGGTGCTTTAATGTTTATCCAAACATTAATGAAAGCCCGATTGAGATTTTCTTTTCCATTTGCTTCCCCATGGACAACATAATTCGGGGTCGAGTCAAGCTCGTGACTCGGTTAACAAAAACAAGCGTTTCTATCTTCTTTTCTATTTTCTAACAATTAATGTGAGAGGGCCTGCCTTTTTCCTTTTTCGTGTTTTGTGTTTTGTAATTTTATGTCCAGGATTACCTAGATTTTGAAGACTCTCGTGCTCATAGTTTTGTCCATTCATTCGAGCTTCATATCCTCATCATCATTTAGGGAATCCAATATCCTAATCTTATCGATTATCGTTTATCTTTAGCATACTTAATAAACAGCTTTAGATTTGCGTAGAGAACCCTTAATACTTGATTGATGCCATGAAATAATTATGGGGGTGACAGTCTCACATTAAGGACAATGTGTAGTTTTAGTATGGGGGGGATCTATCGATTTGATTATGCCTACGACCGGTGTTCTCACGTAACCCGTTTTTCCACCAAAAATATGTGATTTTTGTGAAAAATAGCAAAATTTAAAAAAAAAATTGCATAAAAAAAGTGATAAATGTTAGAATAAAGTGATGTAATAAGTGTTGTGACACAAATAAAGGTGAGAACGAGAAATAAATTTTGATCCAACCGGTTTTATACCTTAGCTTTTTCCTTAACATATTTAAATCGAGTTTGTTGCTAGTCTTATGTAGGCTTATCCATTATGCCGAGCTCGATTTATTAGAGTTAAGATTGTTGCCAGTCTATGTGACTTGTTAAAGTGCCGATCTTAATTCGCTAGGCTAAGCATTCGCGAGTCTCTTTCTTAGAGATTTTAAATTGCGAAGAACGAGAAATGATCGTGTTAATTATAAGTCATGATATTAAACGTAGAATAGTTGGTTTTCTTTCAAGCTCATAAGTATTAATTGTGGCTTTTTCTCCCATTAGCTTGTCTCACTTATATGCATAAATGTTTAATAAATAAGGTTGTCCGGTTCAATTTAATTTTTAGTAACTTCCCTTTGATTTGGAAGTCGATGATTCGAATTTTGGCTTATTATATGCACTTCATGTTTATTGCTTTACTTATACCTTAAAGAGCCTTAGGGTATATGGTATGAGTAGAGTTAATCATTTTATTACTTTTTGTCTTAAAGAGCCTTAGGGTATATGACATGAATTAAGGCAAAAGCAACAAAAGCCAAATTTCGGTCACTTCATCGGGTTTTCAAGGATAAGGGTGGAAGCTAAATTTTATTTTTAACCGTCCCGCTTTATTTTTGGATTAAATAAGTATCGAAACAAGTCTTAAAGAGCCTTCGGGTATATGACTTAAGTAAAAATTTTGAGATACAAACTTAGGATTTGCGGGAAAAGTAAGTACACAATTAATATTTATGAGTAGTGTTAGTATCATGACTTGTAATTGACAATGATCTTGTTTTTAAGCTTAGTATGGAAAAGTGAAAGTTGGGGACGATGAATTTATTTTGCTTGTTCCATGATCCTAAGTATTATCAAAAATAATAAGCACAATGTTAATATATATATATTTTATATTTTTTTTATATATATATATATATATATATATATATATATGATGAAAAAAAATAATGTTATGAAGTGATTGAGTATGGAAAGTGATGAAAAAGTATAAAAATAGAAAAATGTAAAAATGGAAAACGGGATGGGGGCGTTTTCTTAACATATTGGATTCCTTAAGTCCTTTAGATGTACACTTTGCTTCTTTTTAAGGTGATTACATTTGGGGGAGATTGGATGTATTAGTTCTTGAGCGTTGTTTTATTTACATGCGTGAGGACACGGCAATACCTTAGTATGGGGGAATTTGGTATTTGCTATTTTATATATACTTTTTACCTTGAAAAATGAACCCAAAAGACCAAAAACATAATAAAAATTACAAATATATATTTGTTTTTGTGTTTATTTATGTGCAGATACCAGATATCAAACAAAGACAAAACTGGACAAAACCGAGCACGGGATCGGAAAGAGCGCGAGAAAACAAGTTCAACAGCGCCCTCGAATTTTATTGGGCCAGCCCGTAACCCACTTAACGGATCGGGCCAGCCCATATATTATCTTAAATGCCATAATACATCCGAGTGATCCAGGCCCAACATTTTGTCTTTTAATTGCTTAATCTTGTAGGAAATGTGTTTATTTCATAGTTTACAAGTCCTTTGAGCTTAAAGCCTAATAATCTGTCAAAAATCCAATAAGCATAAGCTTATTGGATAAGTGCTTATTTCTTAGTTCTAATTGCTTAATTGTCCTTTAATTCAGTTATGCTTAATCTGTTTTGGTGTTTTATAGCTTATTACAATCTGTTTCTAGTTTAAATTGGATAAATCACTTTTAAAGGGGTGTTTGGCATAAGGGTTGAAAATGGGTCAAATTAGGCTTAAAGTTGGTTTTGGTTTCTAAGTCAGTTTAACAAGTTTAATCTTAGTCTTTTAGTTAGTTTTTTTTCAAGTTTTAAATGTGTAGATTTCAAATTTAAGATCTTAGGTGTCCATGGTTTGAATCTGTGGTATTAGCAGTTTCATTTTATAGCTTATTTGCTTAGCTTTTGATTAGGTGCTGTTTTGTGTCATTTTCATACTTGTTTTGAGTCTAGTAATGCAGTAGTATAGGATTAGATAAGTGTGCAATTGATTAGTAGAATTAAGCAATAATCTGTCATAATTTCAATATCTCATGTTTAAAGTTTAAAAAGTTCAAGTTTCAATTGCAAATTTAGATAAGCTCAAATAAATTTTAAGATCTGATTTTGAGCATATAAGCTCTCTAGGGTATAAGCTTAATCTGTTTAAACTCATTTTTGCATCTAGTCATCTTTTAGTAGCTTATTTTTAGGTCTACATTTAGTTTTTTTTAGCTAGTTATAAAAACCAAAAAGCCAAAAATAGCAGTGTAGTCTGCCACATTTTCAAAGCCTTCTTTCTAGCTTATTTTTAATCCAATTTTTCTAATTCTTGTTTTTATGTAAACTTTGGAAGTCATTGTTCATCTGTTTTTGGTTTATAGCTTTTACTTTTAGCTTATTTGGTCTTTAATCTAAGCTTAGAGTTGATCATGTGTTCTTTAAAAGTCATCAATTAAGTCTGTTTGCTCATTGCTTCTAAAGTACTTTTTAGCCAGTCTTGTTAGCTTATTTCTTTGATCTTTTGTGCTCATTAGGTTTGGCCTTTAGTCTGTTTAGCTTATTTGCTTTTCTTATTTGCCTTTTTAGTTCTAAAATCCAAAACTGTTTATCTTATAAGTGTCTAGTTTTAGTTTAGTCATTCTGTCAGATTTAAGTTAGCTTTTACTAGCTTATTTGTGGCTTTTGGAAAAAGTCCCTTCATTAAAAGTTCTTATTTTCATTATATAAAGCTTTTTCAAAAAGAATTTTGGCATAAAAAAATGATAAGGGGTTGGCCGTATTGGGAGGTCTCGAACCCAAGACCTCAACCATAACTGCCATACACCCTTACCACTGTGCCCTTGGGTTTTTTCCATTAGACCTTGGGGCAGTTTATTATTTAAGGGTGTTTAAGCAAATAAGCCAACAACCCTTTAGGGCTTATTTCCAGCTTATTGGTTAAGCTAATTTTCTAGCTTTTATTTTTCTTAGAATCTACGAAGTCTAAAGTACTTTTCACTATTTTTTTCTAATTTTTTAGGATTAGTTTACTATTTTTAATTAATTTTCTAGATTAAATTCGTTTTTAATTCATAATAAATAAAATAAAAATAAAAAAATATATAATTCTTGTTCTGAAAATTATTTTTAGTCAATTAGGATTTATTAAAATTAAATTTGCGTTCGTAGGGGTTAAATTAGATGTAGATGCTTAATTGTCGCGTTTTTAATTCCCGTTTACGTTTTTTTTATGCTTAAGTGTTTAATTGTCGTACTTGCTTATTTGTTTTTCGTGCATTTATTTACTTGTTATTTACATTTAGTAGGACTTAGAAAACCAAATCAAAAATCTTTTTAACCATTCAAAACACGCGATCACGGACTTAACATCGATTTTCAATTCACGCTTCGTTGGGGAATAAACAACCCGGGAGGTTTTTGAGACAACTTTGGTTAAAAGTTTTTTTTAAATCCGACGGAAAATACATACTATACTATAATTGTTTACACCCTTATATACTTATAAATTATATTATATATAGTGTGTTTTGGGCGTATCAAATTTTTGGCACCGCTGCCGGGGAGGTATGTTCGATTATCGTGTTTCGTTCGAAGATTAGTGTTTTGAAGACCCTTCCTCGTGAAGTTATCATTTTTCGTTTGTGAATATTTTCTTCTATTTTATAAAAATACAAAAATATTTTACACTTCTATTTTCTTTTATTTTAATATTAAAAATTACCGATTGTTAATCGTTGTTACGGTTTACCTTTAGATTACGTGCTATAAGGAAAGTTTAAGGCGGTTTTGATCCAAAGAACATCACCCAAAAGGAGAAGGGTTATTCTAAATAGCGCCTCGAGCTTACCAGCTCCTCCGATTTCTTATACGTATTTTTAGAGAGCTACTGTGCACGTTTAACTTTCGGTTACCAAAAATATTTTTCTTTCTTATTTTTATTATTATTTTTCCTTATGTGTTATTTGAAAAATCTAAAAATATTCCTCTATATCCTCTTATCCGTTTAATTCTTATTTTCTCAACCCTCTACTTTTTGTTTAATTCTTTATTATGTCGTCATTCGAACAAAGCGAGTGTATGGGGTGTGGACAACCGTGTGTTGGCTTCTATTGTTATCTTTGTACGTGCCAACAGTGTGGTTTCAGTCTTAATAATGGAATTTGTATGAACTGCACTTATGGAGATGGAAAGCCAGCCACTTGTTGCGAGTGTGAAAGCCCGTTAAATGGTGGGTTTTGTTTGATTTGCGCTTCGAGAGTTGGAAATTCATTTGCTTGTGATCTAAATCCGAATTCGTACAACGATTCTTCGAACTTTTCCGACTACACTCCACAACCCCAGTACCAGACGTATTCTTATGAGTTATGTGGAAACAATGCTCATTATGGTTACGATTGTCCACCTCAAAGTCCGTTTGTCTACAATCAAGACCCGTGTTTCAATCAAAACTTTGATAATAATTTTCCACAAACTTCACCAAGTCTTCCACAACAATACCTTTGTTGTGAGAACTGTGGGGGTCCTCATGAAAGTTTTCAGTGTCAACCAATGAACCAAAATTTCTATAATTCTAATTCTTCCGGATTTGACCAATTACAACCCCCGCAGTATCCCGTCATCTATAATCCTCCTCAAGAAACGAGTGTGGAAATTTTGCAAGCCAAAGAAGACCTAATGAAATCGATACAAACCTTTTTAAAGAAGTTTAATCATATATCTTTTGGAGAAACACCAAAGGTTTTATTGCTAGCTTGGGAGAAATTTTTTAAAATTCAGCATGCTAAACCAGAGGATATACAAGAATTGCTTCATAAACTTCTTAAAGATTTGCAAATTATAAGTGAGGATCTATCAGAATTTATTAATTGTCCAAGTTGGAATCGTCCTACCTTCTACGACGATGATGATGAGGAGTACACTATTCAATATAGGGAATATTAAGAGAATTCGTCTAAAGCAATCGCACCCGACTTACCAACCGAGGAGCCTGATAACTCTTTAAGTATGGTGGACGAGCATCTTAGCACTATTCCGGAAATGGAATCAGACGAAGTAATAAAGTCTAGTGTTGAGAACCTTGTCCCAATCCCAAGAGAGTCCGAGGGTATTTCCGACGATACGTGTAATGTGCCTGTTTGTGAAAATTCTTCTACTTTTGATGCTTTAAAAAATCATTCTTTGATTTTATTCGATTCTAACGATGATGGTACTTCAAGTGATGATGATGATTTTGAAGTCATCGAGTACGTTGAAGCATCACCTCCCGATTCCGAGCTCGTCAGCTTAGAGGAGGTGAATGATGTTGACCAAGAGAAGGAAGAGATTGATTTAGAAGATATTCTTCGAATCCAAGATGTTATTCTTCGAGAGAAATTATTGAACATTAATCGTCTTATTGCTAATATCGAATCTTTGAATGACAACCTTACTTCTGATCGAGTGCTCAAGTCTCCCTCGTCATTTCCTATCCTCGTTGCGGATAGTGATTCATTCTTTGAGGAATTCGATACTTCTCTCTCTTATTCAGTTAATTCTTTGCCCGAATTCGAGACTTTTAGTGATCATAAGGAAGAGACGAATAGTGGCAGTACCACCACTCATGCTGATAACTCTCTTCCCGAGTATGATTCGTTTCATTTTGAGATTGAGCCCGATCAGGGTGAGTTGACCAACGTTGTTATGGAAACTATTTTGGGAGAACCTCGTGTTCATATGCTTAATATTTTACCCACCCAACCCACCCTGGATTCGGACTTCACTCCTTTGGACGATTCCCTCGGATCCGGTCTTGAAGTTTCTTTTCCTACCGGATCTAGAAACAAGATTTTCGATCCGGGGATATTCATTGAAGTCCAATCCGAGAGACTTTTATCACGGGATGCATTTGGTATTCTTTCTTCTCCTTTCTTATCTCATCGGGACAAAATCATTTCTGATTTTTCTAAGAGCCCGATGATGATTTCTGGAGGGGACATTCCTCACTTGGATGTCCCGTTTCTCCATTTCTATCCCCCTTGACCTAACTCAAGTATGGGGGAACGAGTCAAGCTTAGTGACTCTTTAAAAAACAAGCGCTTCGTGGGAGGCAACCCATGCTTATCTTTCTATCTTTTCTTTTTCTATTTATTAATAAGTGTGATGTGAGGAGGCTCGCCTCTTCCTTTCTCGTGTTTCGTGTTTTGTGATGTTTGTCCAGGATTGCCCGGATTTTGAAGACTCTCGTGCTCGTGGTTTTGTCCATCGTCCACTCGATCTTCAATCCTTCGCATGCTTATATTGGGAATCCGATATCCTAATTCTTATCGACTAACGTTTATCTATTAGCATACTTCATAAACGGCTTTAGATTTGCGTAGAGACCCCTTTATATCAAGATTATGCATTGAAATTAGTATGGGGGTATCAATCTCACATTGAGGACAATGTGTAGTTTTAGTATGGGGGGAATCTATCGATTTGATTATACCTGCAACCGTTGTTCTCACGTAACCCGTTTTTCCACCAAAAATATGTGATTTATGTGAAAATAGCAAAATTTAAAAAAATTCATATAGGTTAGTGATATCTTCATTTAAACCATTTGGGGGTTCACAGTCAACCTTGATTGTGCTATCGGTGAACATCTTAAGGAAAAGTACTTTCAAATTGAAAACTGGACCCTCATAATGAGAATTTATTCTCGGGCATGGTCTACTTTATGACCATGCAAAGGCTTGTGTTTACTTTGCAACACAACTCGTGCTTCCTATATACCATAAGTGTACGTGTCAGTGCGCTTATTTGTCAAAATAAGAGAAATCTTATTTTTATTGGTAAAAAGTTGTCTTCACAATGAATCAGTGTTTTTAGTAATCACAAAAAGATTTTCAAAGACAATTCGACCACTCAATCAATGACAACAACTCTTTAAATAGAAAACGGGTCATCATTTGAGGGGGAGAATGTGTCATCAAATAATCTTTAAAACGGTCTTTCAAATTAAGTCACGGAATAAACGAATAAAGTTTTTGATAATGACGGATCACAATTTCAAGGGGAGTTAATTTATATTAACTATAAGAGCTTTAGATGTCATTTATTTCAATCTTTAGGGACTTATTTGAAATTTAAGACTTAGTTGATTCTCACGGAATAGATTTAAGCTTATCAATTCTTCGAACACGATCTCAAGTATATGAGCGTACTAAGGTTTTTGCTGATTCTGAGGTATCGAAAACCGTCTAGGGGGAAGGAATGGATATATAAGAAAGTAATGAGTACACGTGATAAGTTATAACTTTTCTCATTTTAGGTCATTCGAGAAGACAAATTGTCATAACCGGCTAAGAAATTCACAGTGCTTATTCTGTTAACTTCAGGTGCACTATTTCAACTACATGGGGGTAGAGATATCTTGTGATTTCAAGTATGCATCATTTAAGATACTAGGGGGAAGTGTTGTAAGAAGATTTATTTTAGAGCTTACTGTGAGATGATTTGGTTACTGATTTCAATAAATGCTTCCTCAAATGTTAATACTAAGCTTATTTTTTTTAAAAGAGAGTGTATAGTTGTCAAAAGAGGTACACATAGGTTTGATAAGTATGATGATTCCTTAAGTTAGTCAGTATTCTGCAGAAAGAAATGTGTACATTTAGGACTTAGTTGACTTAGGTGTTTTCATTTCGACTACTTAGAGGGAATAATTGTGACATCCGGGACTTAGTTGACTTTGGTGTTTCAATTTATGTCATCACTATCGTGTAAAGAGAAATACGAACATCCGGGACTTAATTGACTTGGGTGTTGTGGTATCAAATTCTTGAAAGGGTTAAGTGTGTACTTCGGATATCTGGGCTTTATACATCAAGACTGCTTAATTTGGCTTCCAAGAAAGTTCTGAATCTACTTAAGAAAGGATTGCTAGTTTAGAGGGGAAGACGCTAAAGACAACATCAACACAGACATCACCAACCACACAAGCTCAAGTTACATATATATTTGAATCGGTTTTATACTTGAAGTTTGAAGCAAATACTTTCGTAACTTGGAAAGAAAGTTGAAGCAATGCCAAAGAGTGCTTGGACAGAGAAAGATTAGATTGACAACTTCTTGAAAGAAAGAAGGTTAATGAGGAGCTTAGAAAAGTTCATTGGTAGGAGATTGTACAAAGGAGACCTACGGCTGCTACAAAAGAAACCTATGATTTATCATAGGATGTTCTCTTCATTCAGGTTCAAACATCAGACATAATAATCTTGTGAATATATAAATGATTAGTGTAGACTATTTGGTGAATATAAGGGAGTGCTCGAGTATAAAATTTTTAAGAATTTCTTAGTAAATTCAAAAAATTTCAAATTATTGTACTCAGCATAGTCTTATTATATACCCTCAAAACTTGAGGGGAGCAGAATATGTTTCTATTTGTGTTTATGTATCTTTTTGTCCCTGAAGTTTAAATTCATTGATATCCTAAATATCAAGGGATTAAATTTGGATTAAGGGGAGAGAATGTGATTAAATGAATCTAATTGTTTTGACATGGATTGTATTAAAAATGGATCAATGGCACTCTAACTCTTAACATGTACTACGATTACGGTGCACATGTTATGGGGGAGTTTTTAGTGATGATGAAAAACTCTCAAAGTGTAAATCTTTTGATATTTATATCAAACACTTTGATTGAACTTTTCAATGATTTTGGTTTTGATTGTGATGGAATACCTAAAGGACCGAACATGTACTTTAAATTTATGGAGTAATAAGGTGGTGAGGGCATAGGTATTTCAAATCCCATGATCCCAACCATAACCGGAGGATTACCCAGGTTATCCAATAGTTAGTGGTTAGGAAGTCCTTAGGTATGATACAAAAGGAGAAAAAGTGAGAATCGGGAATAATGCCGACTGAGATGGAGCTAACATTGGAATAAACCCAACAAGGTGTTAGTTATGAAGTTTGGTAAGAATTGAAGGGGTTGAAGAATGAAAAATAAATGTAAAGATAAAGTGTGAAAAGAAAGAATCCCTCCACCACTAGGCAGAAACCGGGTCAATACATAATCTGTCGAAACACTAAGGTGTTGTCTGACATTGAAGACAGTTATGGACCCAGTGACGCTTTGCCCAACCTCCCTTGCCACATTAAGGTCTCTCATAGACTCTTGTTTCATTTCTCACGGAGATTACACGCATTTCTATCGACTTTCTCACTCCGAGTTAGTTGATATTGAAAAGGTGGCAGTCTGCTCCAGCCTCCGATCACTAAAAACAAAGTGCACTATTGAGTCTAGACTTCATAGTATAAAGTACAAGTTACAGTAAACGACCTCAAAAGAGACGTTTGATAAAATGTCACATTCGATTTAAATAAATCAGAGTAAATTTAGGTCCCAATAATTTCCTTTTCACCAAGTTAAAAGAGTTCAAACATGATTCAATGTATATTTTAAAGATAAATGATTATCGAATGTGAAGAAAACCGAGTCCTTTAAGTTTTGATATCCACGCGACTCAAATGCTCCCAATGCTCAGCTAGCAATATAATAACCTGAGAAAATACATGCAAAAACGTCAACAATAATGTTGGTGAATTCATAGGTTTAAGTAAAAGCAGTATTGAAATAGTTCAAGAAATATTTCTGTAAGAAAAGTAGCGTTACAACATTTAGAAGAATTGTTATCGAAATCCAAGTAATGTTTCAATAAATCAAGTAATGTTCAATAGTGGACCACAAGGTTTAAGATCAGCCAGCGACAGTATTTCAAAGTATAATTCAACAGAATACATTGCAACGAATACAATGTATAAATCTTGATTGCATTGAGCTCATGACACCGAAGCCTTGACGTTAACACATATCTTGTATGTAATTCATGTTGCCCCATAACTAGGTATTATTGCCTTATACCTAACTTCTAAATACAAATTGTTCGTTGACTGGGTGCTCGAAAGGATTCGATTCATACCCCCGGACAGGGCTGTCAAACCCAATAGATCTATTTACTTGTACTAGCGCTCACTCATTATAGGCAATTAACAGTTCATGATGTGGGGTCTTTGGCAATAACTACTCATGCGATTGACATCATATTTGGGTCCAGCATACCATAAAGTTTCTTGTGTCCAGTTTATAAAACAAGCATGTATCAAACATGTATTAGAAATCATGTGGTGGATAAGCAAAAGCTTTAGTAAAAACATTCATGTAACGCTTATGTAGTAGTAACCGATAAGTTATTCGGTAAAACAAGCATGTATCAAACATGTATTAGAAATCATGTGGTAGATAAGCAAAAGCTTTAGTAAAAACATTCATGTAACGCTTATGTAGTAGTAACCGATAAGTTATTCGGTAAAACAAGCATGTATCAAACATGTATTAGAAATCATGTGGTAGATAAGCAAAAGCTTTAGTAAAAACATTCATGTAACGCTTATGTAGTAGTAACCGATAAGTTATTCGGTAAAACAAGCATGTATTCTCACCCCAAAAATAGTTTAAGAAAACCATTAAAAATGAAAAGGTGGGGCTATGAACTCACCTTGATTGAAGACCACAGTCAATAATCAATCAATCACGAAGCGTCACCGATAACGAACTCGACCGCGACCTATAATTATGTCGCTCGGTTACTATATAATAAAGTACGACCGAATGATGCGTACATCGCAACGATAGAAATCGTATAAAATACACATGTGATGAGAAATCCACTTGCGCCTTAGATCCTAAAATCCCACAATATTAGGTTGCGATCGTTCTTTTATTTATATCATACATCGCTTAAGCGAATACTTTCTATTTTAAGAAACTTTCTATTTTAGGAAAGTTACCACATTTGGAAAGTTACCATTTTTGGTAAGCCTCGGCATCCAATTATATTTGTAAAAATATTTATTTATCTCGTCGAAATTTCGACTTTCAATTTGGTTATTAATTACCCATATCGGGATTATGTCCCGTATATTACCAAAGTTACTATTTTTATAATTTTATCCGTTCAATAAACTCGTTAACTCTAACTTGTTATATTCGTAAAAATAATAGCGTTTATTATTTTTATAAACGTTCAATAAGTCTTGTATTAACCCGTTGACTTTTTAAAGTCAACATTTGACTTTCTTTGACTTTTATACTTATATTTATCTTTACCCAAATCTGACCCGCGCCAAACGACCCTCTAAATCACATTTTCACGACTCGGTCAAAGAAGAAATTTTATGCAAAACGATATTCCGGACAACTTTTTAGTTTTAGTCGAGACCCGAAACTCGACAGAAAATGACCAAAACGCCCCTGCAAGAATCTGCTGGAACTTGACTATTTTAATAAAAACGCAACAGTTTGACCATCGGTTTTGACCCGCTATATCACATTTTCGTGACTTTGACCAAAAAGAGATATTATAGAAAACGTCATTCCGGACAACTTTCGTGTTTCGCCGGAAGGCTGAAACGGACTCGAAAGTGCTCAAAACGCCTATTGAAAATCTGGACAGAACCTATTATTTCTATAAATAGCTGAAACAAAATTTATAAAAATTCAAACTTCTTTTGGCCATAACTTCTTCGTTATTAAGAGTTACGGGACGTTCGAATTACCGAAACGAACATAAAAATAAGCTCTTTCATATTCCTAAATCAAAAATCAATTTTTATAAAATCTCGGACCTCGAAATTCGTGTCAAAGCTGCTGTCCGAAATTTAACTTTTACGAAACGCGTCAAAAACTATTTTTCGACCAAAAATTTATTCACAACATATCTAAAATAACCTATACACGATATCCTTATCGCTCAATCATTCAATATCACCACTAGTCTAGCGCAAGTTCCTCGGATTTCATCACATGCAAATATTTATAATCGATCGAATCATAAAAATAAAAGTAACACTAGTATTAAAAATACTCACAAAGCTTAAATAAGCTAGATCGGGCAAAAACTCGGACTCGCCTTTTTCCTCCTCGCCTTAGCCGCGGTTCGAACCGACCCAATACACAAAACCACAAACTTGTTAACAAAACCCACTTGCTACAATGTTTATTTATCACCAATGGCTAGTGTTTTCCAACCCATTTCGACCAAACTCGAACCAATCCAAAACTAGAGAAATATCTGTAATCACCTAGAATCGAATCATTGATGCTCCTACACCTTTAATTCCAATCAATCTCTTAAAAACTCAAGATTCTTGAAAATTAATATTTTTACAAATCCATGAATGGTGAAATTAGTTATGGGGCAAGATTGAGGATAATTATATGAGTGTTTTGGAGTAATAAGGGAGTGATTTAGTGGATTTTTGATGGTGATGATGGGGTTTTTGGTGGTTACTGTGTCGAACCATAGAGAAGGAGAGGGAAAAGATTGAGTTGTCTGTGTTGTTTATGAGGGTGTTGGGTCGACTTATAGCTAGAAAAGGGGAAGAGTGGGCCTTTGTTATGTTATTGCTAAGGAGATTCTATAAGGCAAAAAAAAAGTAATCTTAAGTGTGTGGAGTTGGGCTGCCGAACCACAAAGAAAAGGGGAGAGGGGGTTTTGGGCTTATTACTTGCTAACTTATATAATTAAAGGTCTCGGGTCCAATAACTAACTTAGCTTGCTAGTTTTTATAAAAACACTATTTTCGATTCGGGTGCAATTAAAACACAAGAAAAAAAATGAAAAATATAAAAATAAAAATAATTAGGCACTCGAGGCCCAAGTACGGAGTTGTTGGTTTCTCGATCGCTAAAAACGGATAATTTTAAATTATAAGATTCGCGAGGGTTTTAAAATTAACTATTTTAATAAAAATCAATTAGGAAAATGAAATGAATGATTGAAAATTGAAAATTTAATTATAAATTTAAATTAAGTAGTGACCTTAAATACGGGGTTTTTTACACATGGAGTGATTTGTTTAGTTTGTGTGTTTGTGTTTTGTTCAAATTTTTTTCTTCAAACCGAACGTTTTGTTGTTCTTTCTTTGGGTTTCGAAGCTTCATCATACACTAAAAGATCATTTACTTAGGTAAAGTTGATCTAGTATCTTTAGGATATAGGTGTATAAGCTTTGAATCAAGAAAAACATCATTTTTTACAACTTTGTTTTCGAAAAAAAAACCTAAAGTACAAATCTTGATTTTGAAATTTTTGGCTTAAAAACCATAAAGTTTATAATTTTTAAGGTACATATGGTTTATTGATACGTATTCGTAAAGAAAATTTGGAAAAAATCAAATCAAAAAGGTTTTTTTTGTGTTTAGCAGTTTGCGCGTTTTAACCGCAATTCGTAGTTCTCCGAATTATCATTTTGAATGTTAACCGAATTCGCAAGTTGTGTGTTAAACGAATTTAGCAGTTTTCACTTGTTAACCGAGGATTCGAGTTTCTCCGAATTAGCAGTTTTATGTTAAACCAAAAAAAAAAAAATGAAAAGAAACAATAAAAAAAGAAAAAAAGTAAAAAAAAAAAAAAAAAAAAAAAAAAAAAAAGAAAGAAAAAAAAAAAAATTAGCAATTTGTGTGTTAAACGAATTAGCAGTTTTCACGTGTTAACTGAATTCGTAGTTTTCTAGTTTTAACCGAATTAGCAGATTTCCAGTATTAACCGAATTGGTAGTTTTCAAGTTTCAACCGAATTAGCAGATTTCCATGTGTTAACCGAATTGGCAGATTTCTAGTGTTAGCCGAATTGGCAGATTTCCAGTGTTAACCGAATTGGAAATTTACTGTAGCAACTGAATTCACAATTATCTGTAGCAACCAAATTCGCAGTTTTTTGTAGCAACCGAATTCACAATACTTTCTTTGGCAACCTAATTCGCAATATACTTTGACAACCGAATTCGCAACTAAAGTTTAAAACTCAAAATTGTTAAAACAAAATTATACGGTTTATTCTGTGACTTGTAAAATCCTGTGAAACATTCACTTGTTTTCCCGGTTTTGTCAAGAATTGTAAAATCCCATGTAGTTTCACAACTTAAAACACACCAAAGACAACACCTTCAAACACAATTACTTTCTATCACTGCTCGATCCAAGAGTAATCTTTTATCATATAAATTTCTCAATGACGACTGTTGCTGACAAAGCGATTCTTTCGGGTGCTGACATTCGTCCACCTATGTTGGAAAAAGATATGTACGATTCTTGGAAAAGCAAGATGGAGCTATACATGATGAATAGACAACATGGATGAATGATTCTTGAATCCATTGAAAATGGTCCACTCATTTGGCCTACAATTGAGGAGAATGGAGTGACTAGACCAAGAAAATACTCTGAGTTATCTGCTACGGATGCAATTCAAGCTGATTGTGATGTCAAGGTGACAAATACCACTCTCCAAGGATTACCACCAGAGGTCTATGCACTCGTTAGCAATCATCGAATCGCCAAGGAACATTGGGAAAGAATTAAACTTCTCATGCAAGGAACTTCATTTACAACACAGGAAAGAGAGTGTAAACTATATGATGAATTCGATAACTTTGCTTATAAGAAGGGAGAAACACTACGTGATTTCTACTTGAATTTCACTGGCTACTACAATGACATGAACATCTAACAACGTGAAACGGATACACAATTTTAAGTAAACACCAAGTTTTTGAATACGCTTCCTCCTGAGTGGAGCAAATTTGTGACCGATGTCAAACTGTTTCGGGACTTGCACACAACTAATATTGATCAGCTTCATGCTTACTTGGGACAACACGAATTTCATACAAATGAAGTTTGTTTAATGCATGAACGCAACTCGGATCCGCTTGCTTTGGTTGCAACCCATCAGATGACCCAGTCTCCTTATCAAACTCATCAGAACTCATACCAAAACTCTCAATTTCAACCACAAGTTTCACTATATCAGTCTCCACAGTATGGATCACCTTATCATTCTCAACAATACTCAATCAATCAATCATCAACACCTCTTTCAATCACTTATCCATCCAATAATTATCAATCATCAGTTCACCATAACGTTTATTCACCACCATCATCCATCCCTCAAATAGAATATGTTCCCACTGTTAACCAACAACACCAACAACCTGAATTTCCCCAACTAGACTCAGGTCTAACTATTCTAGTGTTCAAGCAAGGTGACGATCCCATTGATGCCATCAACCACATGATGTCATTCCCTATCACTTCTGTCTGTCACATCTCGCTATCCTACTACCAACAACCAGCTGAGGAATTCGTCAAACCCTAGGCAACAAGCTACCATTAATGATGGAAGAGTGACTTTACAACCAGTTTAGGGGAGACAAATTTCTTTTGCTATGGGTACGACTAGGACCTACACTCCAGGAGCAAGTGGAAGCAATTTTAGGAAACAAAGGACTGTTATTTGTTACAACTGCAAAGGGGAAGGACACATGTCCAAACAGTGCACTAAACCTAAAAGGAAACAGGATGATTCATGGTTTAAGGATAAAGTGTTGCTGGTACAAGCTCAAGCAAATGGTCAAATTCTACATGAGGAGGAACTAACATTTTGGGTAGATCCAAGAACTGCAGAAGGTCAAGCCACATAGACTGTCATTACTTATAATGCTACTTATCAAGCCGATGATTTGGATGCATATGACTCTGATTGTGATGAACTCAACACTGCCAAAGTTGCTCTCATAGAGAATTTATCTCATTATGGTTCAGATGCTCTCGCTGAGGTACACAATCTTGATAATGTGGATAACAATATGATTAATCAAGGTGTGCAGGTGATACCATCTTCTAAACAGTCAAATGTTGTAAACCATTTAGAGACTGAAATAACCAGTGATAGCAATGTCATTCCTTATTCTCAGTATGTGATAGAATCATAACAGGAAGCTGTTTAGAATTTTGGCTCATCTTCACAACAAGATGCACTGATATTATCTGTGATTGAATAACTGAAAACCCAAGTAGTTAATTGTACCAAGATAAATCTAGATAATAAAAGTGTCAATGATACTTTAACTACTGAGCTTAAAAGATATAAAGAACAAGTTAAAGTTTTGAAAGAAGGACAAAATGTTGATTTAAAGAGTAAATATAATGTTTCAGATCTATGTGAACAGTCGGTAGAAATTGATCGTCTTAAACAAACTCTTTCAGAACATGTAAAAGAAAAGGAATCTTTAATGCAAACAGTTACTCATCTCAAAAATGATTTTAAGAAAGAAGAATCTAGAAAAATTGATAGAGATATTTCTTTAGAAAAGAAGATCAAACAGCTAGATAATATTGCTTTTAAAAGAGATCAATCAGCACAAACAGTCTACATGTTGACGAAACCTTAGTTTTTCTATGATCATACCACTAAACAAGCTCTAGGTTTTCAAAATCCTTTCTATCTGAAGAAAGCTCAGCAGTTGGAACCAAAGCTTTATGATGGTAATGTCATTAAGAATGCTAGTGCTATTGTGATTCCTGACTCCGAAGAGACCCTTGTGCTTACTGAAGAGAGTCGTTCAAAAATGCTTTTAAAACAACAGGATCCAATGATGTTAGAAAAGAAAGTTAATACTACACCAGTCAATTATGCTGCTCTTAACCAACTTTCTCAAGATTTTGAAACACGATTTATTCTACAAACTGAATTATCTGCTAAATAAGCCTGTTGGTCTCAGAATTCTATGAATTCTTCAGATCCCACTCCTTCTTGTAGACCCACCAAAGTTGATGTTCCTAAAGAACTTCCTAAAGTCAGCATGGTTAATACGAGTTTAAAAAAACTTAAACACCATCTTGCTGGTTTTGATGTGGTTGTCAAAGAAAGAACCACAGCCACAACCATCACTGAGGGATCATAAGGATTTGAACATACAAAATCTTATTTTAGGGATGAAATAATTTCATTTGTAAAAGCACTAAAGGACTTATTCAATACATTCGATCAATATTTGATTGATGAACTTTTTGAAGTCCAAAATGTCTTTCATCAAATGGAACATGCTGTGGAACAACATCGTTTAGAGTCAAAAACATTTGAAGTTAAAATGAATAAAGTTTTAAATGAAAACGAACGACTCTTGGACCAAGTCATCAACAAAGATATAGTGAACATAATTATGAATTCGATTGTGGATAATGCTTCTGTGAATGTGTATGAATGTGAAAAGTGTCTCAAACTCAAGACTAAGCTTCTAAAAAAAAGGATTTCATTGAAAAAGAGACTTACGATAAATTGTTCAGAAGTTTTAACACTCTTGAAAAACATTGCATCTCTTTAGAAGTTGATACTCAACTTAATCAAGAAATTTCTAAAAGAGAAAATTTGGTTTCAAAACAAAGTGCTCCAAGTTTTGATCAATATTTTGAATTAAATGAATTGAAAGATCAGTCTTAAAAGAAAGACATGGTCATAAAGAAGTTGAAAGAGAGGATTAAATCTCTAAGTGAAAATATGAATGAGGATAAGGTCAAGAAGGACATAGAAGAGATTGAAACGATAAATATTAAATTAGATCATAGGGTGTCAAAACTTATTGCTGAGAATGAACATTTGAAATAGACATATAAGCAACTTTATGACTCGATCAAACCAACACGAATTTGATCAAAAGAACAATGTGATGTTTTAGTTAGTCAAATCAATCAAAAGTCTGTAGAAATCTTTGAATTAAATATAAGTCTTCAGGAAAAAGATTTGGTCATTACAGCTCTCAAGAATGATTTAAGGAAACTTAAAGGAAAAGCTTTAGTTGATAATGTTGTGACCAAACGCACTAGTACTCCAGAAATGCTTAAGATTGATGTGAAACCTATAAACCCTAGATTGTTAAACAATAGGACAGCTTACTCTGACTACCTTAAGCACTCTCAGGAAGAAGCTGCGATTCTTAGGGAAATGGTAGAACAAGAAAAATCACAAAATCCTCTAAATAATTCCTTAGACTCTGCGTGTAAGTATACAAAACAAATTTAGGAGTTGTTTATAATAATCGGACAAACCTGCCCTAGCATCAACAATTCAGGTGATAAATTAGTGGCTGCGGCCCCAAAGAACAAAGACAAAAGAGTTAGATTCACTGAGCCCAAACACAAACACAAAAACAGCTTCTTCATCAAACCTAGTTTCTAACAAACCTATGTTGTCTTCTACAGGAGTAAAACTATCTACTAGTGCTAGCGGATCATAGCCTTCAGGAAATACAAAGAAAGATAAGATTCAGTGAACACCAAGTAGTACTCAGAAGAATAAAGAAAAATCCCACCCTAGGACAGTTAAATATAGTTTAAAAAATAAGAATTGTTTTGTTAAACCTAAAGGAAATGCATATGTGCAGCATTCCAAGCTTAATGAAAATTCTAAACTTCTATGTGTTAAGTGTAATGGTTGCATGCTTTCTGATAATCATGATTTGCGTGTTCTTGA
>BQNB010010687.1:0-83348 GCA_026074375.1 Tanacetum coccineum
CCAAAAGTCAAGTGAACAAATCTATTGCAACACACCGTAAGAAAACAGTTGCATCAGAATACAGTGTCTAGAATTCCAAGAGTTACTATAGGATGCTATATGAGAAAACTAGTAAGGCGTGGAAATGGTGGATAGAACAACAATGCCCATCAGGATATAAATGGGTTCCTAAGACAAAAATGAAACGGGTGCCTAAAGTTAGGAATGAAACTGTGAAAAAGAGAGTTAGTTTTGCCATAGATAATGCATCTAGGATAACTAATGTCTTGAAACTCACAAACACTTTAGGATCCAATTTGTCATGTATTTCATCATCCTCTAATTATCTTGCAGATTGTACAACTCATCCTATTCATTGTTGACTCGGGATGCACAAAGCACATGACGGGCAATATATCGATTCTGTGCAATTTTGTTGAAAAATATCTAGGTACTGTTCGTTTTGGCAATGATCAATTTACTCCAATTCTTGGTTATGAAGATTTGGTTCAAGGAAATATCCCGATCAATAGGGTTTATTACGTCGAAGGCCTCAATCACAATCTCTTCTCGGTTGGTCAATTTTGTGATGCGAATTTGGAGGTTGCTTTTCGGAAATCTACGTGTTTCATTAGAGATCTTCAAGGAAACGGTTTACTCACCGGTAATCGTGGATCTGATCTCTATATAATTTCTCTTCAAGAAACAATTACATCAACTCCAATATGTCTCATGGCTAAAGCCTCACCAACTCAAGCATGGTTATGGCATCGAAGACTTTCTCATCTTAACTTTGACTACATCAACTTGATTTCAAAGAAGGATGTCGTGATTGGTTTACCAAAGTTGAAGTACGTCAAGGGTCAACTATGTTCCTTTTGTGAAGTGAGTAAAATAAAAATAAGTTCATTCAAGACAAAGACTGTTCCAAGTTTAAAAGGACGGTTAAATTTGCTTCATATGGACTTATGTGGTCCAATGCAGGTTGCTAGCATAAATGGGAAGAAATATATTCTGGTAATTGTAGATGACTATTCCAGATACACTTGGACTCTCTTTCTACATTCCAAGGATGAAACACCAGAAGTTTTAAACTAATTATATAAAAACTCATATACCTACTATTAGAATTCGTTTAATAAAGTATGGATTTTATATTTTATTCAATTAGTACTTATCACAAGGATCATAAGCGTATAAGAAACTTGAAAAACCGAGCAATAACGAAGGAGATATGATATTTTTAAGTTTACAATAATTAAATGGATAAAAGTGATTTTATAAAAGTGATTTTATAAAAAAGCCTACTGTTACAGATCTGATATATAAAAATAAATGTTTTATAAATATAGTACTTTTCATAAGGAATCCAAGGACGTAAGAAACTTGAAAAACGGATTTAAAATGAAGGTGATACGTTATTTACAAGTTTAAGTTAAAAAGTATTTTTATAAAAGTAAATTTATAAAAATAAGTTACTGTTCACGATAGTATACTGTTGGGAAATAATTTTCATAAATAGAGCTTTTAATTACGAAGACGTGGACATAGGAATCACTAAAAACCGAATTAAAACGAACGAGATACAATTAAAATACGATTTCAATAATTAAAGTTATAAAAAGTATTTTTATAAACTTTCACTTACTGTTACTATTCATAACAGTACCAAACAATATTATAAATATAAAATTTGATTAGACTTTTCAAATACGAATCCATACATGTAAAGAACAAGCGAAACGGATTAAATATAAGTAAGTTATGACTTTCGGAAGGTTACGACAATTAATTATATAAAAGTAGTTTTATATAATTTTATAAAAACAATTAAAACTACTGTTCATCAGGGGCATAAATATTATAAATATAATATTTTGATATATTTTCTTAATACGGAGCCATGGATATAAATAACGTGAAAAACAGAGTTTAAACGATAAAGATACGAGGTTTATAAAACCGTATGCACTAGCTTTACTTTTGTGCACTATTTCATAAAAACAATTAAACCAATTATATAATATCATTATATAATCAATAATAATATTAAAACATGTATTATCAACAAGCAATCAATTATGAAACGAAAACCACACTTTATTTTATGGATACAAATACAAACACCTTTATTCAATAAAGTACAGTTTAAACATTGTTTTGACATTTCAAACTAAACAAAAACTATTAGGTGATGGTGTAACTATATAACTTGTGATGTAGTATTATTAATTATATTGTACTCATACGGCCTATATTTAATTAGGTTGCATTCGGTCTTTTCCGTGACGTTTCCATTTACTTAATTCATATACATCAGTTTATTCACTAAGGTGAGTTCATAGCCCCATGCATTACTATATCAATGATTTACAAATTTTGGGGTGAGAAACATGCATTATTTTACAAATTGGACGCAAGTGTACATTTATCATGATTACGTGTTTGCCTAAGTAGCGATAACCCACTGTGCCCATTATCATGAACTGTCAATTACTTTGTGTGAGTGCGAATGTTATAAATAGATCTATTTGGGATTGACATCCCCATCCGGGTGAGTAGCTCTCACTGGTGTCACGGAGTGAACCAACGGATATATACCATGTCGAATTTTGGATGTTGCGGGTTAGAACATCATCAAGGGCAATGTTGGCAATTTATATTGCAATTCATACATGTCGAGCTTCAGTGTCATGAGCTTAGGGAAACGTAATTACACTTGTGATGGGTGTACAGTTGCATAATCAACGGGACATCTATGCGGTCCTACATTATATTATACATAACCTATGAATACACCACTTTAATGTTGACGTTTTTAAAGCATATTTTACTCAGGTCAATGAGGCACGAGGTGCTAAGGATACCTTGGGGATACTACTTTGAGGAGTCTTTCCCCGCATAAAAGATTTGGAGTCCATTACATCTAGGGATAGTTGTAATGGATCTAAAAGTATTTGAGTTATCAAATGGTTGAACAATTTAAGCCGTTGTGTTTTGTATCAAACAATTTCAATAAATCCAATGTATCGTATTTTTAAACGGCTCTTTTAGAGGTTGTTCTCATATCTTCTGCTATTGATCTATGCAGTAACGCTCCTGGACACATTATTCCGCTCGACCACTATTTGTGGGGGTTTGTACAGATTGTCTTCAGAGCAGGTATATGAGAACCATTCAAATATTTTTGCTGGACTAAACCGTTTTTTCAAACGTTGCATTCCATACAAAGGGGTTTCAACGGGACATACATATACCTAGTTGGTTGCATTGGTTTAGTTTTACTAGATGCTTACATGATTCATATATGTGTTCATATTATAGTACGTACGTTACTATGAGGGTCTTATGTATATATACAAAGATGAGTTTGCATTCTTTCGCACATACTCTACAATTATTTATATAAGGGTTATTTATATAAATAGGGGAACATTTCTTTAGGCAAGGTAGCACTATAAGCTCATAGGTCCTAAACGCTACAAAATAATAAGCTATCGAATATGATATCTTACCATCATTCATTTATGCCATGAGCGCATATTCATATTTACCATACCGGTCTTATATAATATACTTATATAAGTTAAGTTTTGCTCGTTGCAAGCAGTCATGTTTTCACCATCGACGGTTACCTACACGTCTGTCTATATTAATTCCGACCCTGTAATCAGTAGAGCTTCTGATAAGGAGCTAGAGGCACCAATAGAGGATCAGCCTCTACCTGCAGATGCCTCACCTACAGCCCTATCACCGGGCTACATTGCTGACTTTGATCTAGAGGAGGATGAGGAGGACCCTAAGGAGGATCCTGCTGACCATCCTGTCGACGGAGGAGACAATGATGATAATGAGTCATCTGATGATGACGACGATGATGATGATGTTGTGAAGGATGAGGAGGACGAGGAGGAGGAGGAGCACCTAGCTCCGGCCGACCCTTCTGTTGTACTTATATATGATCTTGTCCCCTCAAGCTAAGGATACAGAGGCATTTGAGACTGATGAGTCTGCTTCTACACCACCCACCTCTCCACACCATATCATCTTGTTTTCTAAGACCAAATCCCGTACAGTACGGATGTCTATTTATCCACAACCTACGATCACCATCTGCTGAGGCATGCATTACCGAGTTTGCTGCTGCACTACCTTCATCATTACCACCACCACCAGAGAATATTAAGTCACTTAAAGATAACATAAGAGTCTAGCATCTAGAATCTTGAGAGGCACCCTGGCCCATAGATAAATAGATTTGTCAGTGTAGCTCGTTTTGTATTATATCCCACTAAACTTGAGTAATACTCGGTTTAGTAGCGAGATAACTGAAAAGCTTGTACTCTTTTAACTCAAGTAAAAACGATGTATTAATATTAAACCTACTTGTTGGTTATGACATGCTACTGTAAAGAATGTTGATTTATTTGTGCCCTAGGATTGCTGTTATCATTATATCTCTGCATACATGGTCCACCTTACAAATATGTTGTAATCATGGAGTCTCATGATTTATCCTTGGATGAAACTTCATATACATTTTATTCCATGTGATCTTCAGGAAATGATTGACAACTGTTAATCAAGGGATGAGTGGGATGAGTGTTGAGGAAATTAAGCGGGTTGTAGCCCAGCGAGTGGCTAATGCTATCGAGGCTATTGCTATTTATAAGACAAAAACCAACATGCCCCGTAAGTCAATGAGCCAAACCGAACGACAAGAAGACAAGGTAGCAGAGAATGCTAACAACAAGAGAAAGTGGGAAGGTAACCACAATGGAAGCTCCAGCCAACAAAACAAAGGGCATAAGGTGCCTAGAGCGCACACTACTAGGCCAATCAGTAAGAAAGTGTGACAACTCGAGAATTTTCGTTCAATAAGTTAGCCGTTTTTGTGTAGTAAATTGAATATTTAAAAGTTTTGTTGAGCTTTTCCGTTTAACCGGAAAGTTATTTCGTTATTGTCTGAGAATCGTCTCCGGGAGCGAACCGGGACACCAAACGTTGTAGTATTTTGGCAATAGCCGCGTTTTTATGTTTTTAAGCAATATTTAAAATTTCATAATTTTTCGTGATGCCGTTACTCGATTCGTTGTTTACGTGATACGCGTTTTTAATCTATACATATGCATGCTATACTTTGAAAATTAATTCACAAAAGAGCACTAGTGATCCTAGAAAGTGGGAAAAATATTTTTGGTCCCCCCTTTGTCCTATACATAACCGGTTACACATACATGCATGCATAGGATCCATATTTGAATTTTTGCTACAAGTTAACAAGTCTAACTAACAACCTACAAAATGGCTTGCACCATGTCCTTGCTAAACTCCCATTTGAGGATCAAATTGGTCCCCTTTTGCCTTGTCCCCTCCTAACCCCCACACACATCTAGGTGTGTATGTGTGTGTGTATGTGCATGACTATTTGTTGTATAAACATATACCCATAAAACCTCATTTCCTCATTCCTTCACACACATACACTTTGCAATTTACTCTTTCTTTCTCTCATGCTCATCTCTTTGGCCGAAACAACCAATCACACACAAACCCATTTTGTTTTTAATCTTGTGATCATCCACTCGAAGATATAATTGTTCTTGTTGTATTGGTAGTTCATCCGAGAATATGTAAAACAACGTATTGGGTTGTTGTTTGATTTCTAATCCACCTATCGTCGTATTTCTTTGTAAGTCATCTTTACTTTTCAGAAATAATTGAGTACATTTGCATTCGTATGATCATTCCCGAACAAGGGGTACAAAGCGGATCGTTGTGGAAAACCATTATCTATTGATCTATAAAACTACAAGTCTCAAAGTTTAATATTTTGTTTATAAATGGAAGAAATAAAAGTAGTTGTACTTTTGTTGCATTTAAAAGTTCATTGTGACTAATGTTGATATAATATATTGCTATGTATACGGCTATATCGATTATTTAAAATCTATACGTATGATAGTTAAATATCTTTGACGAATAAATTAAAGTAGATGTTGGATTTGTTTAAGCGTAAGTTAAAAGTTCGAAGAGGTTTAGGTTTCAAAACGGAATTGTTGCGTATTTGAGGTGTTGTCAAAAATAGATAGGATATTCTTACCGAGTCATAAAAGATGTAACTTTTAGTGAAAAAACGGATAGTTGTCACGTGACGAGGTTGATAAAAAGAAAGTCGATTTTTAGAAAGGTCCATGTACGGAAATATCGAAACTTTTATAACAGCGTCGAAAAATACTTTTAATTATCAAACTTATGATAAATGTAAAAAACTAGTTCGAAGTTTAGGTCAACATTTTTAGTTATCGAGTCAACAGTGATGTGTCGGGACACTAAAAGACGAAATACACTAAAAGATGAAATACACTAAAAGACGAAATGCACTAAAAATGATTGACACTACAAGACGAACATACCACTAAAAGACGAAAATACACTAAAGGACAAAATACACTAAAAGACGAAATACACTAAAGGGACAAATCACTAAAAGAAGGAATGACACTAAAAGACGAAAATACACTAAAAACGAAATGTACTAAAAGATGAATACACTAAAAGACGAAATACACTAAAAGACGAAATATTTTCTAAGATGTTTTGAAGTATCGAGACTTGTCAAAACTTATAACTTTCGAAAGTACGTTTTAAAAAGAGATACGCCGTGTCTACATCTTGCACGGGATGATCATTCTGCGTAAGCGTTTATTCATTGTACATCAGTCATTAAACGACAACTATAATGAAGGTTGGTCGGCTTGAACGTGGAGAATTCATTTCACTTGAATGATTCCTTTTGATCCACACCCGTACAAGTGAGAGTTCATAGCCCCAATCTTTTACTCTTTGAATAAATGGTTGTTTATAACATGGGGTGAGAAGACATTGCTTGTGTTTTAAAACTGGACACAAGTACTGTACGTGAGATTTTCCTGTTTACGTGTTGCCTAAGTAGCGTTAGACCACTACGGCCCCACTATATCAGTGTCAATTTCTTGACAGGAGGACCGGTTGAGGGAGCGCGAGTGAATAAATAGATCTATTGGGACTATTTATCCCTATCTGGGTGAGTAGCGCTCACTACCCACAGGGCTCCTGATAAACGGATATATGTCATGTCGAAACTGGTTAGGTGGTCTTTGGTCGGACACCTGTAAGGGCAAGCAAATACTTATAGCGATGTACATGCTATCTTTCGTAATTAGCTTCAGTGTCATGAGCTTAGTGCAACGTAAATACTTTTTTATGTGAAGTTATATCTCCTATGACTGTCACATACGCTTTGATATCTTGTGGTCCACTATAACAACGTTTGAACTAAACCTATGAATTCACCAACTTTATGTTGACGTTTTAAGCATGTTTTTCTCAGGTGCTTAGCATGGATGTCGTTGCTTGAACTATATGAAGTCTATTGCCCGAACCAGTTTTCCAGATTTTATCCATGATTATCTTAAATACCGTTGTTGAACTTATTTAAGCTTCCGCATGTTGTCTTTTGAATCTTTTAAACTTGATTGATGTAAACTTATTATTATTTTAAATTTATGCAACGGTGTTTATTTTTCAAACGTACCCTTAGAGGTCGTTCTTTATGCTTTGTACTTGAGATAGTCATGAACGTCACGCCCCCGGACGCTAAATCGGACGGGACCCTATTTGGGGGTGTGACAGATTGGTATCAAGAGCCAAGGTTATAGAGAACCAGGTAGTATAAACTAGGTCTGGACTATAACCAGTATGTGATCCTACGTGATTATGTGCCTTACGTGATTTTACATAGTACGTATACATAATTAAATATTATGTAATTAAATACTAAGTATAACTAATATTACTATAATTATATTGCATTTCATTTCGCGGTACTGCATTCGATGGTCTATTCATTCATTTCATTCGTTCATTCACCCATTTGTTCATTCTTTCCCGCATCATGCATGGTTGGTATAAAGGATATTTATATAAACTTTTGCTTGTGCAGGTCATGGCTATTTCAGTTATCTCAGTTTCTTCGGATTCATCAGAGGATAGCGTGGGGACACCTGCTGGACGAGTTATCTTGTTCGGTACTATCCCTACCACTATTCCCGACACCACACCAGTGATTACTCCACCCACTACTCAGACTGACACCACAGTGATACCCACAGAGATACCTATCATAGCACCTACTATACCACCATCCCCAGACTATACACCAGCGTCTCCTGATTACTCACCTGCATCTGATATGGAGTTTGATCCATCTGAGGATCCATCATCAGACCATATACCACCATTACCAGCTATCTCACCATTTTTATCATCGGCTGATGACACCACAGACAGCGATACACCTGATACACCACCATCACCTACCCATGGTACACCATTTACTGAGACTACCCTTTCTACTCAGAGGTCACCTACAGCATCTGGTGCACTTCGACGTCGAGTCATGGTTCTTGCACCAGGACAGCCTATTCCCCATGGTCGACCGTACTGCTACCATCTTAATGGGCCGGTACACATGATGACTGCGAGGAAGAGGGTTGGACCGTTACCCACTCATCGTCTTGTTGTAAGACATTCAGTTGATTATTCTTCTTTTGGATCATTTTCTTTGGATGATTCTATCATCGAGTTCATTTCGTCAGAGACTTCTTCGGATTCTCCTACGGATGCTTTATCTGATTCTGCATCTAGTCGTTCATCTCCTTATCATTCATTGCCAACATCACCATCGGGTATGACATCTAGTCATCGATTATGTTCTTTGTCCCGAGTGTTCATCGTTCATCTGCTATTTCTGAGAGACCATCTCATGATTCTTCTTCTTGTAAGCCTTCTCGAAGGGTAGATCGTGTTGCATATGTACGTTATCTTCACCTACCCTGTAGGGCATTTCTTATGAAAGTGCATATATTTACAATCACTAAAAGATTAGGAGTCCTAAGACCGCTACGAATTTAGAGGATTGTTCGGAGGATAGATTTGAGCCATATGTACCTAGAGAGGTTGGATTGGGAGTTGACTTCGAGGATGAGAGTTCTGAGCCGTCTAGGTCTAGAGGGGCTGATTTAGTGATGGATGTTGATGTTGTGAGGAGCGACGGGATTGAGATTGACCCTGAGATTCAGGCAGAGATTGACGAGTGTTTCGCTTATGCGGATGCTCTTAGAGATAGAGGGATTGATGCTAGAGTTGTAGTTGAGGCTGTTGATCGAGAGGAGAGTGAGACAGGTATGAGGGGCCCGCTTGAGGTCAGAGTTGAGAGGGTTACGCATCTTGTGATGCCAGAGGATACCCCTAAGCCTGCTTAGGAGGGAGCAGTAGAGGTTACGTATGAGACATTGGGAGATTTGGTTCAGAGGTTTCATGATCACACCGAGGCTATCCCAGTCCATTGTATACAGGCCATTGAGGGAGTTCAGGAGAAGTAGGGACATACGATTGTTAGGGTTGAGTCAGCAGTCACTACTTTGACTAAGAGGATTGCGGAGTTGGAGAGGGATAACAGGACGCTTAGAGGCACCATGAGTGTTAAGAATCAGAGAGTTGACCGAATCCAGCGCAGCATGTCACGTATGCAGAGAGAGTTGAGGCAGATACGACAGCTTCAATTTTATAATCAAGTGAGAGTTGGCAAATTTAAGGCGTGTGCTAGAAAGCACATGGGCTACCATCCTTAGATGTGTTCATTAGTATTGCAGTATTGAGCAGTAGCGTTTAGTGATGACCGTAGTGTTAGAAACTCGTATTTTCTGTATTTTTAAAACAATGTGATGTAATCACTAATGTTCGATGATATAAAATTGATATTTATCTATGATATGATGTCATGATTTGATTTACTTATGGTTTTGCGTCATGCATTATTAGGTTTCATGAATATATTTCAATCATGTATTTTCTATGTAAATTAACCATAAATTTTATTTAACACCATTAGTGATCTCGCATCACCTAGAAATCTCATCGAGACGTTGTTATGTTGTAGGAAGATGCCTAACACATGATTCGGAGCATCCATGACTCATAATAAGATTGAAGACTTGATTGCTCGCTGAGTAGCTAAAGAGATAGAGGCTCGTGAAGTCACAATGAACCTTGAACCCCTGAATGAGAATAGGGATGAACAAGACAGTGGAAATGGAGGGAATGGAGGAAATGGAAATGGAGGGAATGGAGGAAATGGAAATGGGGGGAATGGAGGAAATGAAAATGGAGGGAATGGAGAAAACAAAAATGGAAATAGAAATAGGATTCATGGCATGAACTATTGAGGTTTCATGCCAGTGGCTCGAGAGTGCACATTCCAAGACTTCTTGAGGTGTAAGCCATAAAATTTCTTAGGAAATAAAGGCGTTGTCAGATTGACCCACTGGTTTGAGAAAATGGAGACTGTGTTTAATATTAGTAATTGTCCATCAAAGTACCAAGTGAAATATTCTACATGCACACTGTAGGACAATGCTTTGACTTGGTGGAACTCACATAAGAGGACAATTGGTGTTGATCCTACATATGCCATGAAATGGGCTGGACTTATGAGGTTGATGCAAGAAGTGTACTGCTTGAGGAATGAAATCCAGAAGATAGAGACTAAATTATGGAATTTGACGGTGAAAGGAAACGATTTGACTGCTTACACATAAAGGTTTTAGGAGTTGATTTTGTTGTGTACCAGAATGGTCCCTGATGAAGAGGATAAGGTTGAGAGATTCATAAGGGGTTTTCCCGATAACATTCAGGGAAATGTTATCGCTGCTGAGCCTACTAAACTTCAAGATGCAATTCGCATTGCCAATAACTTAATGGATCAAAAGCTAAAGGGGTATGCTAGAAGTGCTGAACACAAGAGAAGGTTAGAGAACAACCCGAGGGATAATCGTGGGCAGCAACCAGTTTTCAAATGGTAAAACATTGGAGGCTAGAATGTGGCAAGAGCTTACACGGCAGGAAACAATGAAAGAAAGGGGTATGTTGGGTCTCTTTCCTACTGCAACAAGTGTAGGTTGCACCATGAAGGGTTGTTTACTATAAGGTGTGGAAACTGTAAGAAGGTTGGACACATGACTAGGGATTGTACGGCTACTATTGCTCCAAACACTTAGAGAGCTGCAGTTGGGAATCAGCCGGGTGTTATTTGTTATGAGTGTGGGAGGCCGGGGCATTTTAGGAAGGATTGTCATAAGTTGAGGAATCAAAACCGTAGAAACCAGACAAGAAACAAGAGTGGAAACAAGACTAGAAACCAGACTGGAGGTAATGAAGCTACAATAAGGAATTATGCCATTAGTGGAGGAGGAACAAACCCTGATTCCAACGTTGTCACGGGTACGTTTCTTCTCAATAACTATTACGCTTCTATGTTATTTGATTCGGGCTCCGATAGAAGTTTTGTGTCGACTACCTTTAGTGCTTTGCTTGATGTTGCACCATCCACTTTAGACACTAGTTATGCCATAAACTTGCCGATGGAAGAATTTTAGAAACAAATGTTGTTCTTAGAGGTTGCATGTTAGGATTATTAGCTCATCCGTTCTACATAGATCTAATGCCCGTAGAACTTGGTAGTTTCGACCTCATCATCGGTATGGATTGGTTGGCGAAGTACTATGCGTTGATCATTTATGACAAGAAGGTCGTCTGAATTCCTTATGGAGATGAGGTGTTGATAATCCGAGGTGATAATTGCGATGACCGAAGTAAGTTGAACATCATATCATGTACGAGGACCCAGAAGTATATTCAGAAGGGATGTCAAGTCTACCTAGTGCAAGTCACATCCAAGAAGGCTGAGGATAAGTCGAAGGAGAAGCGACATGAGGATGTGCCAATAGTACAAGAATTTCTGGAAGTCTTTCCAGAAGACTTGCTTGGACTGCCACCAGCTCGACAAGTTGAATTTCAAATAGACTTAATCTATGGCGCTGCACCTATAGCATGAGCCCCGTATTGATTAGCACCAGCTGAAATGCAAGAATTGTCCACCTAGTTGCAAGAACTTTCTGACAGAGGATTTATAAGACCCAGTTCCTCACCCTAGGGAGCACCAGTTTTGTTTGTCAAGAATAAAGATGGTTCTTTTTAGATGTGTATCGACTATCGTGAACTAAACAAACTTACTGTGAAGAATTGATACCCACTTCCCAGGATCGACGACTTGTTCGATCAACTCCAAGGGTCAAGAGTCTACTCTAAGATCGACCTAAGATCTGGTGATCATCAACTTAGAGTTCGTAAGGAAGACATTTCAAAGACAACATTTAGGACTCGCTATGGTCACTACGAGTTCCAAATAATGCCTTTTGGCTTGACTAACGTACCGGCACTATTCATAGATTTGATGAATCGGGTGTGCAAACCATATCTGGATAGATTCGTGATTGTATTTATCGATGATATTTTGATCTACTCCAAGAGCAGAAAGGAGCACAACAGACACCTTAAGTTGATTTTGAAATTATTGAAGGAGGAAGAATTGTTGGCCAAGTTTTCAAAGTGTGAGTTTTGGCTGTCGAAGGTATAATTTCTTGGTCAAGTGATTGATAGTGAAGGCATTCATGTTGATCCCGCTAAGATTGAGTCAATCAAAGATTAGGCATCACCTAAGACACCGAGATTCGTCAATATTTAGGTTTGGTTGGTTACTACCGACGATTTATAGAAGGTTTCTTAAAAATCTCTAGACCTATGATGAAGTTGACTCTGAAAAGCATAATGTTTGATTGGGGAGAAAAGGCAGAGGCTGTATTTCAACTGTTAAAACAAAAACTGTGTAGTGCACCGATTTTGGCTTTACCTAAGGGAAGTGAGAACTTCGTGGTATACTGCGATGCTTCGCAAAAAGGGTTGGGCGCGGTTTTGATGCAGAGGGAGAAGGTCATAGCTTACGAATCCCACTAACTCAAGGTTCACGAGAAGAACTATGCTACACACGACCTAGAGCTTGGTGCAGTAGTGTTTGCCTTGAAGATGTAAAGACACTATCTGTACAATACAAAGTGCATTGTGTTTACTGATAACAAGAGTTTGCAATATAATCTCGATCAGAAGGAGCTGATTATGAGACAACGACGTTGGTTAGAGTTGTTGAGCAACTACGACTGTAAGATTTGATATCACCCAAGGAAGGTAAACGTGGTGGTTGATGCTTTGAGCCAAAAGGAGAGAAGCAAGCCGCTACGAGTTCAAGCCTTAGTTATGACTATAGGGTCCAACCTTCCTAAGCAGATTTTGAGTGCTTAATCGGAAGCCAGAAAAGAAGAGAACTTCGTCAACGAAGATTTGTATGGCATGTTAACAAGCTAGAACCTCCCGCTGACGGAACATTATGTTTGAACAATCGGAGTTGGATTCCGTATTTTGGTGATATGAGAGCTTTGATTATGCATGAGTCTCATAATTCAAAGTATTCCATCCACCCTAGGTCAGATAAGATGTACAAAGACCTTAAGAAGCTGTATTGGTGGCCCAACATGAAAGCAGAAATTGCCACTTATGTCAGCGAGTGTTTAACGTGTGCTAAGGTTAAGGTAGAATATTTGAAACCATATGGTTTGTTGGTTCATTTAGAGATCCCACAATGGAAATGGGAGAACAAAACGATGGACTTTGTGACTAAGTTTCCAAAGACGGCAGCCGGTCAAGACACGATTTAGGTAATTGTTGATCGTCTCACTAAGTCTGCTCATTTCTTGCCTATGCAAGAAGATGACACGTTGGAGAAATTGACGAGACAGTACTTGAAGGAAGTAGTCTAAAGGCATGGAGTGCTAGTTTCGATCATCTCTGATCGCGATGAGAGATTTACATCACATTTTTAGAAGTCTCTAAATAAAGCATTAGATACTCGATTGGATATGAGTACAACTTACCATCCAGAGATCGATGGTCAGAATGAGAGAACCATTCAGAATTTGGAGGACATGTTACGTGCCTGTGTACTCAACTTTGAAAAAGGTTAGGATAGACACTTACCATTGGTAGAATTTTCATATAATAACAGTTACCATATCAGCATTAAGGCTGCTCCGTTTGAGGCATTGTATGGGCGCAAGTGTCGATCACCTCTCTGCTAGGCTAAAGTTAGAGATAGTCAGCTCACTAGCCCAGAGATCATCCACGAGACAACCGATATAATAGTTCAAATCAAGAACTGTATCAAAGCCGCCTATGATCGTGAAAAGAGCTATGCCGATGTAAGATGAAAACCTCTTATGTTTCAAGTAGGAGATAAGGACATGTTGAAAGTATCGCCATGGAAAGGGGTGATACGTTTTGGCAAACGGGGAAAGTTGAACCCTCGTTATATTGGACCTTTTAAGATCATTGCTAAAGTAGGAACCGTTGCCTATCATATTAAACTCCCAGAGAAAGTGAGTAGAGTTCATAGTACGTTTCACGTCTTGAATTTGAAGAAATGCTTAGTGGATGAACCTCTTGCTATACCACTGGATGAAATCTAAGTTGACGACAAATTGTACTTCATCGAAGAACCTATCGAGATCATGGACCGTGAGGTCAAGCGTCTGAAGCAGAGTCGTATTCCTATTGTCAAAGTACGCTGGAACTCTAGGAGGGGTCCTGAGTTCACCTGGGAACATGAAGACCAAATGCAAAAGAAATACCCACACCTTTTCACCAACTCTGCACCTGTGGCAGAGGTTGCGCCATAAACTTTGAGGACAAATCTCTTTTAACGGGAAAAGAATGTCACAACCCGTGAATTTCCGTTTAGTATCATAACCGTTTTTCGTCTAATAAATAGAATCTTTATAAGTTTCGTATAACTTTTACGCGTAACCGAGAAGTTGTCCCATAAATATATGAGAATCGTCTCCGGGAGCGAACCATAATGTACTTCATCGTAGTCTTTCGTCATTGGACGCGTTTTTACGTTTTTAATTAATATTTAAAATTTCATAATTTTCCATGATACTGTTACTCGTTTCGTTACTTACGTGATACGTGTTTTGATCTATACCTATGCATGTTCATGCAAAGCCTTGGAAATTAAATTCAAAAGTGAGCACTATGACCCTAAAATATTAGAGACCATTTTTGGTCCCCCCCTTTGGCCTTAGTATAACCGGATACACACACACCCTTTGGTATGGGATTCCATTTTTGAAATTTTGATACAAGTTAACATGCTTCCTACAAAGGGGCTTATGTACAAGGTCCTTCCTAGACTCTCATTCGCGGATCATTTTGGTCCCCACCCTTTTCCCTTGTACTCAGCCGAACAAAGCCATGCACCAAGTCTAGGTGTATCCCATCTCATACAAACATATAAACACTTATTCTCATTTGTTTCTCATTCACTCCTAAGCAAATTGTCTCACTATAAAAAGACACACACTTTGTTTTCTCTTTTATTTTCCTTCTTTGGTTCAGACGCCTACAAACACCCACACAAATCCATTTGTTTTTAATCTTTGATCAACAATTTGAAGATATATTGTTCGAGGTTGATTCTTGTTTCTATACGGCTAGTTTATAAACAACGTTTGGGTTGTTCTTAGTTTCTAATCATCTTTCGTCGTGTTTCCTTGTAAGTCATCTCTACTTTTTCATAAATAAGTTGTACTTTTGCATTCGTATAATCATTCCAAACAAGGTGTACAAAGTAGATCGTTGTGAAAACCATTACCTATTTTTATATAAAATCACAAGTCTCAAAGTTTAATCTTTTTATTTATAAATGGAAGAACATAAAAAGTAATTGTACTTTTGCGTTTAAAAGTTCATTGTGACTATTTTGATATATATATTGTTATTATTACGGCTATATTATTTATTTGAGATTTATCGTATAGCGAGCTTAAATATTGTTGGCGAAGAGATTAAGTTAGATGTTTGTTTTGTCGGAAGCGTAAATGGAAAGTCGAAGAGGTTTAGGTTTAGAATGAATTTGTTGTAATATTGCGTTGTTGTCAAAAATCAATTGGATATTCTTTTGAGTCAATAAAAGATATACTTTTATAAAACGAATATTTTTACGAGTCGAGATGGATAAAAATGGAAAGTCGATATTTTTAGAAAGGTCATGCCGAAATTTTATAAACTTCATAAATGCGTCAAAAATATACTTTTATTATCAAACTTATGATAAAATGAAGAATAGCGTTAAGTGTCGAGTTTAGGTCAACATTTACGGTATTGAGACAACTTTGGTGTGTCGGATCACTAAAAGACAAAATACACTAAAAGATGAAATACACTTAAAGACGAAATACACTAAAAGACAAAATACACTAAAAGAAGAGATATTTTTTATGATGTTTCAAAGTGTTGAGACTTGTCAAAACTTATAACTTTCGAAAGTACATTTTGAAAAGTACACGCCGTGTCTACTCATGCTCGGATGATCAGCTCTTGCGTTAAGCGTTATTCGTTGTACATTATTCTTAAACGACAACTATATGCTAGGTTGTCGCTAGGACCATGAGATTCGTTTTCACTTGATTGATTTCTTTTGATCCACAGCTCACATAAGGTGAGTTTATAGCCCCACTCTTTTACTCGTTTTGAATAAATGTTTTATTACTTGGGGTGAGAAACATTGCTTGTTTTTAAAAGTAGACACAAGTACTATACGTGATATTTCCCTATTTACGTGTTACCTAAGTAGCATTTAGACGACTATTGCCTGAACTATCATGAACTGTCAATTTCTTGACTGGAGGACCGGTTTAGGGAGAGCGAGTGAATAAATAGATCTATTGGGACTAATATCCCTATTCGGGTGAGTAGTGCTCACTACCTACGGGGCTCCCGATAAACGGATATATGTCATGTCGAAACTGGTTAAGTAGTTTTTGGTCGGACACTTGTAAGGGTAAGCAAATACTTATAGCAATATACATGCTATCTTTCATTATTAGCTTTAGTGTCATGAGCTTAGAGCAACGTAAATACCTTTTTATGTGAAGTTGTATCTCCTATGACTGTCACGTACGTTTTGATATCTTGTGGTCTACTATAACAACGTTTGAACTAAACCTATGAATTCACCAACTTTATGTTGACGTTTTAAGCATGTTTTTCTCAGGTGCTTAGCATGGATGTCGTTGCTTGACTTATGTGAAGTCTATTGCCTGCATCGGTTTACCAAAAATTTATCTACGTCTTTAAATACCGTTGTTGAACTTATTAAATCTTCCGCATTTTAACTTTTGAATCTTTTAAATTTGATCGATGTAAAATTTATTATTAGTTTGAACTTATGCAACGGTTATTTTTAAAACGTACCCTTAGAGGTCGTTCTTTATGCTTTGTACTTGAGTTATCCAGGAATGTCACGCCTCCGGATGCTAAATCAGACGGGACCTTATTCGGGGGTGTGACAACCACTTGCCTCCCGCTTCGTCTGTACGCGAGGATGTGTAATCAACAAAATCTTGCTCGGGAGTTTCCATGCAATATTGAGTATCGTAAGGACCACTAAAAATCTGTAGAATATTAGTTATCTAATGATGATGTGTCATTTTATACTCTATTTTAGGGTCATTTAACCCCTTAAAGCATGCAAATATGCCCAGATTATGTCCTTAATCGTTTGTTTTTAGGTTTTTAGCACTTCAATGGAATTTGAAGGAAACACGTAACTTGGGCTCATTTGGAGAAGAAACAGACGAGATTACAGACCTACACCAAATCCTTGAAGAAGTATTGCTTACCGAACGTGAAGACGGTGTCACAAGCATAAAGCGACGCCGTCGTGATCTATTCAGTGACGACGTCTGGAATTTGGAGACAGCGTCAGGACATGTCCGACTTAAAAAGGAGCTAGAATCATCCACGTAGCAAGGGCGTCAGGACTATAACGCGACGTCGCCGCTTCGATATCTCTATATATACAAAACCGATTTTAGGGTTTTAGTGTGTAACTTTTAGGATAACTTTGTATAACTTAGGGAGACGAACCCTAGTCCTTGTAGCAGCTTCATAGGTCATTTTTAAGGGCTCAAAACCCTATTGTAATACCTTGGATCGATGTTTTATTTCAAGTAAGGTTATTTATCATTAATCATTCAATATGTCTATGTGTTGTGTGATTGATTTATCTTCTTACTTCCTTTATAACATGTGAGGCTAAACCCTCCTTTGTATTTGCTTATGATTGCATGAAAGTCGGATTGTAGATCCTTTTACTGTTGCTTCTTGTTGATGAATGTGCGCGTTAGGCCTTAGAAAACCAGCTTTTGTCTGTATCGCTGTTGACACATCTAGGGAAACGCGAGTGCGTAGAAAGGATACCATAGGGTAACAGTCTTCATACTACCTTGCCCCTTATGTGGTTGATCCCTCTTAAGGTATTTCACACGCATTTAATATACTCTTAGGGGCCTTGTAATAGTCTTCATACTACCTTACTTGTGCTTTGCCTTAACGGAATATTAAATAGACGACGGATTCGTGTAATTCGTTCATAACTTAGGAAATACTTACACATTACATCACAAGTGTGACAAGGCAACAGGATTAGGAGAAACAATCTGATAAGTAATGCATGATTAAGTAAATACATTTAATTATCATAAAGTTATCACTAGTAGATTAGTTTATTAATTAGTTTAGTTAATAGTTTATCAAACCAACCTCTCAAACCATAGATTTACCTGCTTTCTATAAAATATAAAAACACAAAAATAATCTTCTCTCAACCCCTAGTGTCATACCCTGACAATGGGCGGAAAACGCAGGAATGCCACATCATGATCAATCATAATACAAGAGTACAAAATTAGAGAAACTACAATGCATAAACCTCCAAGTGCTATGAAAGACCATCAACAACCCAAAACCGCAAACTAAAATCCACAATCTCTTACAATTATCAAATTGGCCCTCACAAGGGACCAAAAAACAACTTATTCCAAAAACATCTGAAAGCTAAAAATCAAAGAACAAGCAAGCAAGACTATTCAAAAAAACGAAATTTCCACACGGGATATTCTAAAGTTTGCAATCAATCACCAAGCTAAACTCTTCTTTTCATATCACCCTTCACCTGATAATGATACTCTACTTCGAAAACGTCAACAAAATGTTGGTGAGCTCTAGGTTTTGAAACTTAAACCCAAAAGTTGTGCCAATATGTTCAATTAGTGGACAAGAGTGGTTAATAATGACAGTTGAATATATGCAAACAACCTTGCATCAACCCCCCTGCGAATCAATAACCATATGTCACTTATAAACCCATATGTCACTTACGCACCTAAAGGGCCTACCAGTTGGAGCACTAAAATTAGGGCAGGACCACACATAAAACAGGGTAGGTGTACCCATCCGCTCTAATAATCACAACAAATACTGGGTAGGCGTACCCATCCGATCCAATAATCTCACAAACACTGGGTAGGCATACCCATGCGATCCAAACAATCATGCATCACATAATATTCACATAGCAGTCATAAGCACATAACTTGTCCCAAAAACAAAACCAAATTTCGCACAAATCAATTCAAAACATTTCAAAACACATTTGAGTATCATTTTCCCCCAAGGGAAAAAAAGTAAAAAGTGGGGCTACGAGAACTCACCTCAAGCAAGTCTTTAGCAACCAAATCTCAATCACACAAGCAAATACAACGACGCCCGCACACGGCCTAGTCTAGTTAATGTCCTAATTTAATCATCCAATTCCAAAACAATTTTCACGTTTGATGCATAAAGTTTAGATGCGTTGTACAATTACCCAAAATAATTTAGTGGTGTGATGGTTGACGACTTAACTTCACAATCATATCAATCTCATCCTCGATAATACATACTTATACTATTTAACGTAAATAGATAAGTAATATAATAAATATTTATAATTTTTAATTATAAATATATCTCGACAAGTCCATTCGGTACACCAGAATTAAAACTGAACCACACAAACACATTCATGAATTCCTCGAAAAAATAAATAAAAAAAAAAAAAATATGTGATTATTTTCTAAATACAGAGACAAGACCGAAAATGAAGCCGTCCGCTTATGATGTTTTCCCCTTCACTCACGGTGAAGAAAAAACCTGGCTGAAAGAACTCAATGGAAGGAACTAATCGACAACTAGGATTGAACATCGCACCGCCTTTATCAGCCATCCTAAGTCTAGCTCTTTTCGATTGACTCCTCGGAGAAATCTGAGCCTTTTCTCAACATAAATATAAAACCTTAACTGAAGCTTGGCTCTGTATGAAAGAAATGCTCATAAATTGTCATGGCACAATCTATCCAAAGGCAATATCATTAAAATCTTTTATCACGGGCTTAGCGAAATAACATAAGAAATTCTAAATGCCGTAGCTAGTGGTATTTTATTCTATAAAACACCAAACCAAGCTTATCAACTCCTCGAAGACAAAGTCTTACTCAAGCTTGATTGGGCTAAAAACCAAAAAACAAAATCATCTCTAAAGAAAACTATTGCTTTTGCCGATGAAGGTAGCAATATTTCTAATACTGACAAAATTATGGCACGAATGGATGCCATGACCATGAAAATGGATGCTCAGTATAAAGAATTACAATCTCCTTCAAAACAACCAAACCCCGATCATAACGATGATGACAAACCTATGTGATTAATTCTGATCACACCTTTTAAAGTATATATAAATATAAATATATAAATATATATAAATATATAATTTTAAGGTTAAGAATCAAAAAAATCACAATTATAGTAATCCGGGAGTATGATTCCCGGGTCGTTATCCCCAACGAGGAATGCAATTGAAAGTCGAGAGTCGTTTTGAGAATCGATGCTTGAATGGAACAAGATTATGATTGGTTATCTAAAACTACGGGAAAATTAAAGCAAAACTTAAAAACACTTAAGGTAAGACAAATTTTAACTAAAAACGCAAAACGGGAATTCTAAATGGGACCTAAAAACCCTAAATTATCAAAATTAAGTCCTAAAATGATCTTTTTGGTTTTTATAAGTTTTAATTGACTAAAATGCTAGGACAAAGAAAACTAGACCAAAAACGAAAAAGATTTAAGCTTAAAAACACTAAAAACATGTTCTTTAAAAATCCAAATTTTGGAATTTTAACCATACGAAAGCAAATAAAATTTTCCTAAGTTTTCTAAATGTTTAAAGAAAATTTTTCAAAAGAAATTATTATATTTTTTTGATTTTTTATAATTTTTTATGAATTAAAAATGATTTACATGAAATTAAATGTTTAAAAATACTAAACTATTTATAAAAATTCTGAAAAAATAGCAAAAGTAGCTTGAACAATGAGGGATCTAATAAAAATAAGCTTGTGAAAACAGCTTATCAAATAAGCAGTGAAATAAGCCAAAAACTGCTAATAAGCTAAATGGCCTAAAACTACTAGAAAGAATAGATTTTGCAAACATATACCGAAAAAGACCCAAGGGCGAGTTGGTAGACCAGAGTGCGTTGTGTATAAAAGATTGGATTGTGGTTGAGGTCCCAGGTTCAAGCCTTGCTCACCCAGGGCTTCCCCTACTCCCAAATGTTTTTGCAAATTCCATTTTACAACTCTTTAGAGGGATTAAAAATAAGCAACTTTTACAAAATAACTTTTATTTATAAACCAAAAATAAGCACGAAATAAGCTGTTAAAAGTGACAGAATAAGCTAAACACTACTAAGCCATAATATGCTAACTGTTTGGCAAATTAAGCACTAATAAGCTAATGAAAACTTAAAATAAGCTAAGACAGATAAAAGGGCATATCTAAAAAGCACTTAGGAACAAAAATAAGCAACTACAATAAGCTAGAATGGCATTTTAATCAAAAAGCTATAAAACTTAGAAATTTTAAGCTAATAAGCAAATAAGCTCTAAACTAAAGAGAATAAGCTAAAATGGGCTTAATCTAACCTAATAAGCTAAACTAAACCTAGAATAAGCAAAAGCAATAAGCTAATAAGCCTAAATAAGCAAATAGCTTTTTGGCCAAAACTGTTAAGCCAAAAGGCCAAGAGGGACTTTTCTAGCTTAAAAATAAGCTAGCAAAAGGATCCTTATGGCTTAGTGGCTTATACCACTAAGAAGAATGGCCAAAAAGCTACAATAAGCAACAAAGAAAAAGCATTTTGAAATTCAAATAAGCACTTAAAAAGCTTCCTAAAAAGGCTATCCACATACTGAAATCAACACATAAGAAAAATATTTGCAACTTTTTGCAATCTTAACAAAACCACACTTTTGAGCTTAAAATTAAGCACACAAACAGATCCTTATGGACTTTTAACCTACAAACAGATTAAGATTTGACCTCAAAGAACAATAATCAACACTCAAAAAGGAGTTTGAAATTCACAATAAGCCACAATAAGCATTTGAAAAAGCATTTTCTCAAATTTTTCAAAAACTTAGCAAATTTTTGACAGTTTTGGTAAAACACAAACCAAACAATGCAGGCTTCAAAGCTATGCTTCTAACCTCTTTTAACACATGAATAAACACAAAAACTTCACAAAAGCAACAATAAGCAAAGCACAATCAAATAAGCAACTAGAATAAGCTATAACTTAACAGTTTCAAACCACAACTCCTCAAATCCTTAAAATTGAGTTTTACTACTTAAAAACTTTAACAAACTAAACCTTAGGACTAATTTAAGCTAAGCTAAACTGACTTAAGTGTCAAATTGCAATTTTAACCCACTTTGACCCATTTAAGCAGTTAAACCAAACACCCCTTTAAGAACTGTTTTAGCTTTTTAAACTTGAAAACTTGAAATTTTTATGAACAAACCTATTAGACCAGATATCTAACAAGCATAATAAACATTATTAAGCATATTTCAATAACAAATAAGCACTTAAATAAGCTAAAACAGATTATGCAAGTAGATAAGCTATTTAAGACAGATTTTTGAGAAAACTTAAACTAATGACTTCTAAACTACAAGACAAGTGTAATAAGCATTAAACATCACAAATAAGCATAAATAAGCAAAGATAAGCAGGAAATAAGCAACAATAAGCAGTTGAATAGTAAATAGACTAAAAACTTACAATGGAAACTTACAAACACCCTTGCTCAAAACAGGGTAAATAATCAAATCTATAAGCTCTAGCTTGTCAAAAGACAAACTAGTGAGGTCTATAAGCTCTTCCAAAGCTAGCTTATCATACAAAAAAGCTGAGGTGTTTTAAGAGGTGGATCTTTTTAGTATTTTTTTTAGATTTTTATGATTAAAACAGGAAATAAAAGAGATTAAAACAATAAACTAAGGCTTGATTCAAGAATCAGAAAGCTTAGTGAAGCTTTTAGGTAAGATCTACAAGCTGTTTAATAGCTTTTCAAGGCCTGACAACTTATATAAAATGATCTAACACAAAAACTTAAAACACAAACCTCAAAATTTTATTAAAAACTTAAACTTTTACAAAGGAAAGAAAATACGAAATGCTTTAAAACTTAAATAAAAATTACATTAAAAGAAACTAAAAACTTATTAAAAACTCTAAAAACAACTCTCTCAACCACAAGGGTTAAGCCGTCTATTTATAAGTCGGATATAAGGACCTAGATCCGTGGCTTGGTTTTCTTGTGTGAGAGGAAAAATAGCTTCAATCTTGGCCCTTTAAATCAATTTGTGCTTCTTTAAATCCATCATAACCCTTGGATGTGTCCACGTAATCATTCCCCAATGATTGCCTTGGATTGCCAACGTGTCACTTGTGCTTCTTTTGCATTGTTTTTAGTGTAAAATTCTCATAAAATGTGTGTTTGTTTTGAAGCCGCATACCACTCTTGTGTAAGTCTTGACCAATCGTAGCACTTGGTGACGTTTTGCCTTTGCCGAGTCATAGCTTGGTACTAAGTAACTTCTTAGCTACGCTGGATTAAGGGGAATTAGATTTACCTGCTCAATTTTAACACAGGGTAAAACTTGGGACGAAGGGTGAACATTAACACCAATTCGCGCCCTTTTTAACCGTTTATAACGTTTTTGTGTTTGACTTGGGCTCAGGATTTATAAAAAGAAATGGGCCGGTGTAATTTGGGCTTGGGCTTGGTTTAAATGGTTTAGTTATTAAGAGATAACGATCGTTAGTCTTTATAATAAAAAGACTAACGGTGTTAGGGTTTTAAGGACTTATTGTGAATTTGGTTTAACATTAAGGCTCATTTGGGTATTTTGAGGGTCTTGTCGTTTTGTGGGTTGACCAAGGATTGACCAAAGTTGACTTTGTTGACCTTTTGCTAGAAACTTTCGGCTCTTGTGTACCGTTTTCTTGTGATTTTTGCAATATCCGTACCTACACATCACAAATGACAAAACAAGCAATATACAAACATAATTTGCACAATTTAATCATTTAAGGATCATTTTTTGATATAAAAAGGATATGTGATTTCTCACATATCATTGACGGCTAATGATTGGCTGGTCAGGACGTGTCCCGAAATATGATTGGTTAAAAATGAAGAATATTGCTGGCAATAACGTGTTCGAAGGAAATTATGGATTTACCCTTCAACAGTATTGGGCTATATAAGGCCCCATTTATCACAGTTTCAGCATTAGTTGTAGGTTTATTTTACACATAGTAAGAGTAGTGTAGTATAGATTTAGCTTAGTTAGTTTTTAGCTTATTTTCTAAAAGCTTTTTAAAGCTTATTAGTTTTAGCTTATTGTACTTTTGGCTTATTATTATCAATGAAGATGCTTATTTTCAAGGTTGGTGTCACTTAGCTTATTTCTTTCTCTAGTCTTCTTATCTTTTCTTTTTAGCTTATTTTCCAAATAAATCATTTGCTTATTTTTTTTTATCGAGATTTAGCTTTTTAATTTCCAGATAAGATCTTATGGCTTATTTGAATTAGCTTATCTCTAATATATATTGTTATGAGGTTTTTGAATAAGCATTTCATACGGCTTATTTCGGTTAGCTTATTTTACTTTAGCTTATTTTGAGATAAGTTACCTTATAGCTTATTTTGATTTAGCTTATTTATTTTAAGATCTAATACTTTAGTTTATTTCAACAGTAGAGCTTTTATATCTTAACCTTTGATTGTGTTTTAATGTTAATGAAAATGGGTCTACATCTAAGACGAGGAGCTTAAGGGTTTAATAAGCTAGTTTAATATCTTAAGTTTAGAGTTTTTATAGATTTTACAAGCTTTTTAGTATATAAATTTATAACTTTATCAACTAATTAGTTTTATAAAATCTAAGTTAGAAATAAACTTAAGTGTTTTATTTAGTTTATTAAATCGGGTGGTTATTTCTTTTTCGTTGCATAAATCGGGTTTTACTTTCTTTCCTTTTTCAATATTTAGTAGATTTAGTTTAACTTGTTTAAAATGATTATGATTGTTAATGCTAGTTTAGTTGTGATGATTAGTAAGTAGTTTTATATATGCTTGTTAAGTGAGTAGTAACTAGTGAATTAAGTGTGAAAATAAAAAGGGATTATTGATTAATAGTTTTCGAATTATTTAGATTTATGTTTTGGTTATTTTAACGGGCAAAAGCCGTAAGAATAATTAGACATGAATCTAGTAATTAATACCTAGATAAAAGATTATTTTCAAAATAAACCAACGTTTGTGAGAAAATAATTTATTAGACATGGATTAATTCATCAATAAAAACTTAAATTCACACTTAAGGAACTTTTCATCTCACTTGACAAGCATATTCTTTTAATATATATATATATATATATATATATATATATACATCTATTTACTTAGTTTAATATTACTTAGTTTTAAAGTAGCTTATTATTATATTGTTAGTATAAAACCAAACTAAAAATATTTTATAATCAAACATCAAATAGAAAATATAAACGTAAATCTCAATTCAATTCTCGCCGTGTATTCGACTCCGAAAGATTTGATTATCACTTGTCCTCACGTGATTTTTATTTCTAACGGGAATATTATTACCGATACGTTCCGCGCATCAGTATCATAACACAAAGATTTTCTCGTAAGGAATTCTAGACAGAAAGAGAGATAAAATCTATACGTGAAAAAGCATATCAAAAGTATGTTTGAAAAAGAATTGCCAGAACATACAAAAGTGAAATCAAAAGAATAACGCGAATAAAGCGTATGGCATGTGCTCGTAAAAGCAAGACATAAGCACATGAGAAAGAAACTGATCAAAAATATGTTCAAAAAGAATTGCCAGAACATATAAAACAGATAGAGCGGAAAGAGACAAAAATGTTATAAATAAACTGTTTTTGATCTAACACATTCTTGTAAACCATTCAGAATTCATCATGGAACAACAACCACAACAAGACGTCTCAAGAGATCGACTTTACCCACCAAACAAGCAATATGATTTTGCAGATGCAAATAAGAAGATTGATCTCGTCAATCCATCATGTCCAACATCATGCAAGATCCATGGAAACATTCTGAATCAACATCCACTATGATTCTCTCTAGTTGCTTCTACTCCGGTACCTTAGATCTACATTCAGCAATTATGGCATACTCTTAAATTGGATGATCCTCAAAGGAAAAGTTTAAGTTCTTCATTGACACAAATGAGTTTAAGTTTTTGGTAGAAGACTTCAGACACTTGTTTCAATTGCCTCAAGCCACTAATAACAACCATGCTGCATTTGATGAAGCTCCAACTTTCACAAACATGCTTCCATTCTTTCCGGATGAACTTGGATATTCTCTACTGATGTGTCTTCCTACACACTTTGTGACAAAAGGCTTACCTCAACCGTGGCAGACTTTCAGAAAGATCTTTGCAAGATGCTTAACTACTAGAGTCACGAGAATTGATCAACCACCATTAAATATTATGTAAATGATATATTGTTTCATCAACAATGTACATGTGGATTATGCTGCACTAATTTTGGGATGGTCTTCATTATTTACTGACGCATTCAACTACAATCATTCCTTACCCAAGATTTAAAAAGATAATTGTTGATCACTTCTTGACTAAGAACCCTGACATTTCAAAAAGACTTCACGAGCATTATCACAGAGTTGCAAATGATGATATTGTTAAATCAGTTTTTAACTCTGGGAAGAATAAGGAAAGATTAGGAATGCGAATTCCAGAATGGATGCTAACAGGGGAGATGAAGCTTACTAGGCACTACCAATTGTATGTTTCATTATTTAGGGTAGAAGTTCCTGCGAATCAGTCACAACCGATTGATTCTACCCAGGGAACACATAGGACACTTTGCGCCCCTTGGACACCTAACCTTGTTATTACTCAAGGTGAATCAAGTGCTCCTCGCAAACCAATTATCATTAGGTTTCGCGTACGAAGTCAACCAGATCCTGAAACTCTGATACTGACATTTGATGAGATTGACGTTACTAATTTGGATGAAGCAACACAAGTGAGCATTGCTACAACAAGAAGTCTTAGAAGCTCAGCGGAATGTGGAAAAGTACAAGAGCACTTGGTTGATGAGGAGATAGAGAAGCTTGTGGATGGAAATGATAATGTTGATGAGGATGAGTTCATGGATGAAATCTTTAAAAGCCTAGAGGATCCTGGCACTAGGTTAGAACCCGGGAGTCATAAGGAAAGACCGGAGGAGGAGAAAAGTGTTGATGTGTTGTTTATTAATGATAATGAGGAGGAAGAATCAGCTAGAGATGCGTTGATTAGACAGAAAGGGAAGGGAATAATGGAGATTAAGGATACACCCCCACCCATACCCATTAGATCCTCTTGGACTCATACTGCTCCTTTATCTTCGGATAAGGATAGACTACAGGAATTGATGGTTTTCGATCCTACACCTTCATCATCTATACAAACAACTTCTTTACACCAAAACCCAAGCCAAAACGAGTCAAGCAATACAAGAGTGTATTTTACAAGATGAGCAGGAGATACGGCTTGATAACATTCCAAATGTACATAAAATATCCCTCAAAAATACATTAAATACATATGTTAACGTATGAAATATTGCAAAGTTTGCTTTTTTGTTGTGTAATATTCATATCAGGACCAAAAATGTAGAAAAGGACTAAACGTGCAAAAGAATCCCATTAAATAAACTAACGGTTGTTATATGAAGAATCTAGAAGATAATTTAAAGAGGAGTTAATGATCTAAGCCAAAGTGCGACGCACAATTATCTTTGTGCGGCGTACTTCAATACGAAGTAAATGCTATTAAATTACGCACCAAGTGAGGCGCACAATTTTCCTTGTGCGGCGCACTTCTCCTACAGTTACTCCCAAGTAATAAATGATTGCAATGATTGTGCAAAATTTCACTCGCCAAAATCTAACAACTGATGCACCATCCTCAAGTATAAATAGAGCACAAAATTTAGGGTTAGAGGCATCCCATTCTTCACTCTAATCATCTATAATCATTTCTCATTACTTAGCAAGTTGTTTTAGGGAATTGTTGAAGAATAAACCTTATTCTTCATCATATTCCAGGTTTTAGTAGAGGAAAGTACCATTTGATCTCAGAAGGTTGTGTTGAGAAGAAGTTATAGTGTTTGTAGTTGAATTTCCGGGTTGTTGGAATTATTGTTCGAAGGAAACTCTTGAAGAATCAATATATTTTGCTATTGAGTTTGGTATAAACACGTTTCCTTACTTTATTATTATGAATTCTGAATTGTTCTTGCTTGTTATGTGTTTTGAATTTATGAATATGGAGTAGTTTAACATGTTTGTTTGGGAATCATGAGGGAATTATGGATTAAACTTGGATGAACTAATGAATTTTGAAAATTGTTAATATGAACTTGATGTTTTTATACCTGGATTCTTTAATAGTCATTTGATCATCATTCTAGCTCGGACATAGGTCGAAAGACTCCAGCTAAATGCTTGATTTCCATGTTGTTTGTCTATGACAACTAGATCTTAGCCTTGTAAGGATTGGCTAACAAAATGATTATTAACCCGAGTATAAGAAGGTTTAAGGCTCAACCATATGTCTAGCGAAATTGGTTAAGAAAGATTATATTTATTATTTTTAAGCTTGAATTGAACTTAAAGCATTTTTGTATTCAAAAGTAAAGGCCGAAAGAATTTTTGATTATAATAAATAGACAATCGTTTTAGCAAACTACCCATTTTTTAATCGATTATACCTTCATTCTTGAACCCGTTATCTATCCAAGTTTATCTATTTTTGTTATTGTTCTCCCAAACAAGATCATCTTATATCTTGAAGTACCTTGAAATCTTTAGATAGTGATAGTCTATAAAATTTACCCTTTCATATTATAATTGATCCTTTCTAAGAATTACCAATCCCGTGAAACGACAACTTGTCTTACCCTAAACCTATACTATAAACGGGGGTTTATACTTTACCCGTGTGTTAGTTAGAAATCGGAAAAAACTAGTATTATAAATTTAAAGCTTTAATAACACATCAAAGTTTTTGGCGCCGCTGTGGGGATTGATTTCATTCTTAAATAAGTCATTTTTATATTACAAACCAAAATTTTTCAAAATTGCCGTACAGTTTTATGGCAAACTAAACCCATTTTACACAAAAAGTGCGCCGTACATAACCATTGTGCGCCGGTTTTTCTGCAAAAACTCAGAAGTACGCCGTACTTCTATCAAGTACGCCACACTTTTGCCCCTTTTACAAAGAGAAATAGTTTATTTTAAAAAAAGAAAAAAGAACACCAAAACACCAAAAATCCCAACTCTTAAACTGTAATTTGACCATTTTAAAAATGTGGAATTTATTCCTTATGATCATATTATTAAAAATCTTGTATTATCATAATTCGTATATTAAAATGAAAAAAACCAAAAAGAATTATTTGATAGCTTGCTTATTTAAATTTCTAAATTTCTTTGTATATCTCTTATTTACTAAGTGTTGCTTATTTGACTTTGATATAATGCAAAATAAAAACTTAAAAAGAATTGAAAAACTTTATTTGATGTTAAATATGCTTAAGAACTTGAAATTGACTATGTTTAATAAATATTTAGGATATAATAAAAATAATAAAAATAAAAATGCTAAAATTAAAAATTTTAAAAAACTTAAAACTCATAAAGTACGCAGCACTTTTTATAAAGTGCGCCGCACTTTCTGAGTTGAAACTAAATAAAATGCTTCTTTGTTCGTTTTTGAACGAAAATTGCTTAAACTTAAAAATGCTATCTGTTTATTGATAATATGTAAATGTAAAAAGGTATTGTTATTTTTTTTTAACTATCGCACTAATGTTTGTTTTAATGTTATCGTATTCTATAAGAGTTATGGATCTAAATTCGAGTCTTGGAAAAATTTGCTTAGGAGAAGACGTTGTTGTAATTTTGAGTGATAAAGTTGAAGGATCTGGAGACTGGAATTCTCTGGAATTTCAAGACACTACTAACAGTGGGAAAAAGAAAGCTATGGTTTTCTATTAGATGGATACCAAAAAAGTTAGCGGTAGATTTATGGCTCCTTATTTTGTCAATGGGCTAGAAGCTTATGATGGTGAGATTAATCTCGGAGTAGAGGAGAATATGATCTCAAATGAGTATGCAGTAAAGCTATGCTTGGAACATGAAGTCAAAAGAGGAAACAAAGTGGTCAAGAAGGAACTCATTGTTGCACTAAGAGGTGAAATGTACTTTGTGAAGTTTATTATCAACCTAAAAGAAGATGATGTTGAACCTGAGGTGATTTTCGGTAGATCATTCCTACGCTTGACTAAGGCAATTACTAATTTCGAGGCTAGAACCATCACTATATACCCTGATATTGATCCATTCTTGAAAGAAACCGAAGAAGAAGGAAAGAGCAATGATGATTGGGGCCATTTGCTTGATTTCAACATAGATGATATACCACTGTTGGGTGAAGAAGGAATTATGTCATTCATATCCAAAATAGGGAAGAGTAGCCGTAATAAGAAGCGGACAACATAAAACCTTAACTTTTTCTATCAAGATATAGGAACATCTTCATCAGCTGGTGGTCATTTAACCCAAGAAGAAGCAGCTAAAGAATCAATAACAATTGGAATGAGTCAAAAGTTTGCTTTATTAGAGGAAGAAAGGCCTATAATCGAGACCATGGCTTATAATGACAAATATAAGAAAATGCTCGATGAAGTTGGGAAAGACAAGGTGGAGTTAGATGGAAAGATTGTAAAGGAGGAAGAAGAAGCAGTAAAGAGGATTAAGGGAGAGGTATTTAAAGAAAAAGAAGATCTTATAGCTTTCATATTTCCCATAAGACTAGAGGGATAGGTTAACAAAAATGCGTTAGCAGATACGGGGTCAGATATAAATACTATGCCTTTCCGTATCTATGTGCAATTAGGGAGAGACGATATAAAGAAGGTGGATAGAGGAATCACGATGATAAATCACACGCAGGCAGAAGCTATGGGGTTGCTCACAAATGTTCTTTGTCAGGTAGGAGTCACTACCTTGATTGCCAAGTTTCTGATCTTAGATATTCTGATTGACCGTGATTCACCAATAGTTGCTGGTCGTGGATTCTTGTGTATGATTGGAGCCATAGTCAATACTCCTGAGAGACTCTTCTCGACCTTTGATGGGTTTTGTCACCAAACCTTCCGTGCTGCAAGATCTGATTTTATGAGAAACGCAGAAAGTGATAGTGATGACGAAGAAGAATACCATATAAAGAGGAACAAGTTTGGAGCACCGATATATGGACCAAAGCCTGAACCATATTTAACTGTAATGATCCATATGAGCGATCATTGGCTATACAAACAGTAACTAACCCATTCTGGAAGAAGGTGGTTAGTTTCCTTGGCTCGTTACCAGTGCCATTAAAGCAAGTCAACTGGAAGCCTGTTTATAAGTATACTAAAGAAGAAGAAGCAACAGGGCAATGGTGAACCGAGATAAGATTGATTGATCCGTATAGGAACGTTTATTTGTAAGGATTCACAACGAAGAAAACAAACATGAAATTATCAAAATACCACAAGTTGAGTGATATCATGTCACCCAACTGGTTTATGGAATGAAGAAGTAAAACAAGTTAGAATAAAGGAGTAACTATATACTCTCGTTTTTTATATTATGTTTTAAGAATAAAATCATTTGTATAAATCCATAATGGATTACATTTGATGTACATAATTTAATCCGATATAGATAATTATTAATATCGAGTTAATATGATGAGCTAAAATTATGTTTAGATTATGAAAATTACAAAACAAGTTTTGTGTAGTTTATTATATAAAAAATAAATATTAATATAAAAAAGGGGAAAGTACGCCGCACTTCTAGGAAGTGCGCCATACTTTTGAGCGGATTTTTTAGATAAAACTTTCTAAAAACAATTTTAACCCATTATAAAAAAACACTCACACAAACTCACCAAAACCGTCGGGGTTCTAACAAAAACAGAGAAAAAGTTTTCAAAGATCAATCTACCAAGTTTGTAATCATGCCTAAGGTATGTTTAAAGCATTCCTTAACTTGTTTATTATCAATTTGTTTAAAATTCGTGTCCATTAGGGTTTATAATAATTAGATTAGGGAAAATTTAAATCCATGTTTTATATGAACAATTGACCCTTTGAATTAGGATTTTTAGAAGTTATTTGATACATGCATGCTTGATATGGATTAATCTAAAAAAACACTATTCATATTATAAATTTACATTTAAAAATAAATTGTTTAAAGATCATGATTTTTTTATCAGCCTAGGATGTACGCCGATTTTGTCCCAAAATCGCCGCACTTTGCCCATTTTTTTCCAGAATGTACGCCGCACATCTGGGAAGTGCGCCGCATATTTTACATCAGAATGCAACATAATGATTTAAAAACTATCAAAACCATGACCAATTATACCAAATCGATTCTAACTTTACTATAACTTTATTGTTGATTGTTTTTTATGTATAGACTCAAGGAACACACGATGATGAGGCTAGATCATCACGATCCAAACGCTCAAGACATGAAACTATGGAAGAGGTATTGCTTCCATAAGTTTACCACAAGTTTTTGCTATGGGAAGGATGTCACAGAGATACAAAGTCTAGGTATAATACTAGATTGGCCCAATTGCTTCCTAGACACATTTACTTACCTTGTGTCGTGAACTGGGATGTGCTTAACCGAATGGGTTGTGATGGAGAGATTGATGACATGTTGAGAATTAGGTTGCGTGAAGCTGGATCGAATGAAGAGATATTTACTTCAGTTGCTTGGATTAGGGATTTTAATACCAATAAGCTAATTTATGCTGAGCTTTGCCATAAGTTTTATTCTACTTATGAGTTTGAAGAAGTGTGTGCTGATGATGAGTTACAAACCAAGAAGATCATCAAATTTAGACTTGGTGGACGAGCTCATAATTTAACCTTGTTGGAGTTTGCTCGAAGGTTAGGACTATATCAAGTGATTGTGCTTGAGGAGGAAGGTTTTAATGTTTACTTTGAAGGAGGTTTGCGTAATGATGATAATTTTAATGCTCAGGATTATTGGTTAAGCATTAGTCGAGAGGATAATCTTGGTTTATCTAGAAGTCATACATCTACTATTAGGAACCTAATTTTGAGGGTGATCCACAAAATGATCACTTATTGTTTGTGTCAAAGGACGACTGGGTATGACAAGATTCAGAAGAATGATTCGTGGCTTCTAAGTATGTTTGATGCTAGACACCAAAATGGGTATGCAAATGTAGCTTAGGTGATTGCGAGATGGATAAAGAGGAAAGGAGCTGGGACTCAGAAAGAGAGTCAAATTTGCTATGGTCAGTTTATCTTAAAGCTTGCTAGGAAATGTAGGGTGTTGACAGAGGATGTGGTGAGGAGCTTGATTTGGATACAACTACACTTAGAGATTTGATCGATTCTGATGGTAAACTTATTCCTGAGGATCCACGGCCGGTGTACCAAGAGTTGGTATTCCTAGACCTTCGAGGGCATCTATGTAGGATTTTTATGATAGGATGGGTAGGATGGAGATTCGCCAAGAGGCGATAGAGCAGATGGAGTATAGATAATCATATCACTGGGATAGGTACCAGGGAGTGTTCGAGCATATGGCTGGGGTTTACAGTGTTCCAATGCAAGGAGCCTACAACCCACCTGGTTATGCTCAGCCACAGTATGACAAGTACTATCAGCAGTACCCACCTCCGCCACCACAATATCATCATAAGCAGCAGGATGATGAGTAGTGTCGAGATGGCATGAGTTGGTTTAGTGACCACATGTTTTGGGTCACTTATGTTTTAAAAAACAATTTCTCTAAAAATATTTATTATTATTATGGTGTGTAAAATGCCTCTGTTGGCATTAAAAACAATATTATTGTACTTTCTATTAATAATTAATTAGGATTATTATTATTATTTGTTTGCGCAAATGTTTATATTTGTAACAGGAAGAAGAAAAAGAAAAAGAAAGATGCGAAGCAAAAATGACGTGAATCAAAGATTCAGAATATCAAACACAATTGAAAAGTATTATGTCACTTCCCTATTTTATCTTTCTCTATAATATTTTCACATTAAGGACAATGCTCATATTAAGTATGGGGGGAGATAAACTAGAAAAGTTAGAATTTTTAAGAGAAGTTAAAAGAATTTTTGAAAATAACATTTTATTGATCACATTTCAGCAATCTGACTCTGGATTGATAACATTACTAGCATATTTATACCACCCAGAAAAAAATTGTGAGAATTGGATCTTAAGAATTATGGTAGATACCTAAGACGATTTTTATCTTTAGCTTTCTTGAGATAAGGAATGAGCAATTATAGATATCTCATTCGTCGTTACGGCTGTGTATATGTAGTTTTGTCGCCTTTTTTGGAGCATTGATATTGATTTAAAATTGTATGAGTGTGCCGGTGATTTGTTAATTCTAGAACTTGTGCTTGAAATCTTTATGAGACCGCAGTAAGAACATGTTCGCGTGTTATAAACATTTTACTGATTAAGAGGTGTTAAAAATATAAATATAAGTAAATAATAAGTTTGTTCAAAAAGATTTCTAATAAAATTATCTAAAATTTTATACGTACGAATTAAAGAAAGTAAATGTTGGTATTGCTGTTTAAATGAAGTGCGAATGTTGCAAACTTCTAAGTTCGTTTGAAGTAGTGTGCTTATCCTAAGTATGGGTGGAAAGCAAGTTTCCCCCAAGATTAAAGTGAGTTAAAAAAAGAGAGAATGATATGAAGGAATAAGTTGGATGTATTACGGATAAAGTGAATTATGATTTTGTTACAAACCTTTTTCAACAAATAATAAATAGTATCACTAAATAATTATCTCTTTTAATGTTTATGTTTGGTGCTTACGCCATGTCGGTGAAGTTTAGTTTTTTGTACAAGCTTATGGTAATTTGAACATTTCATGACTGCGCGTATGAGTGAATTCCGTTTACTATCCATTTTACTAAATAGAGCGAGTGTGAAAAAGAAGCTTATCTATAAATATTAGTGAGTTGCTTTGACACGTTATCTATGCTTGTGATCATTAATATGTTTTGTTAAAATGAAATACTTTCGCTTTGATTGCTTGAGGGCAAGCAATAAGCTAAGTATGGGGGGATTTGATAACACTCCAAATATACATAAAATATCCCTCAAAAATACATTAAATATATATGTTAACGCATGAAATATTGCAAAGTTTGCTTGTTTGTTGTGTAATATTCATATCAGGACCAAAAATGAAGAAAAGGACTAAACATCCAAAAGAATCCCATTAAATACACTAACAGTCGTTATATGAAGAATGTAGAAGAGAATTTAAAGAGGAGTTAATGATCGAAGCAAAGTGCGGCGCATGATTATCTTTGTGCGGCGTACTTCAAGATGAAGTAAATGCTATTTAATTACACACCAAGTGCAGCGCATAATTTTCCTTGTGCGGCGCACTTCTCCTACAGTTACTCCCAAGTCATAAATGATTGCAATGATTGTGCAACCTTTCACTCCCCAAATTCTTTCAACTGATGCACCATCCTCAAGTATAAATAGCGCACGAAATTCAGGGTTAGAGGCATCCCATTCTTCACTCTAATCATATATAATCATTTCTCATTAGTTAGCAAGTTGTTTTAGGGAATTGTTGAAGAATGAACCTTATTCTTCATCATATTCCAAGTTTTAGTAGAGGAAAGTATCATTTGATCTCAGAAGGTTATGTTAATAAGAAGTTATAGTGTTTGTAGTTGAATTTTCGGGTTGTTGGTATAAACACGTTTCCCTACTTTATTATTATGAATTCTGAATTGTTTATGCTTGTTATGTGTTTTGAATTTATGAATATGCAGTAGTTTAACACGTTTGTTTGGGAATCATGAGGGAATTATGGATTAAACTTGGATGAACTAATAAATTTTGGAAATTGTTAATATGAACTTGATGTTTTTATACCCGGATTCTTTAATAGTCATTTGATCATCATTCTAGCCCGGATTTCCAAGTTGTTTGTCTATGACAACTAGATCTTAGCCTTGTGAGGATTGGCTAACAAAATAATTATTAACCCGAGTATAAGAAGGTTTAAGGCTTAACCATATGTCTAACGAACTTGGTTAAGAAAGATTATATTTATTATTTCCAAGCTTGAATTGAACTTAAAGCATTTTTGTAATCAAAAGTAAAGGCCGAAAGGATTTTTGATTATAATAAATAGACAATCGTTTTAGCAAACTACCCATTTCTTTAATCGATTATACCTTCATTCTTGAACCCGTTATCTATCCAAGTTTATCTATTTTTGTTCTCGTTCTCCTAAATAACATCATCTTTATATCTTGAAGTACCTTGAAATCCTTAGATAGTGATATTCTATAAGATTTACCCTTTCGTAATATAATCGACCCTTTCTAAGAATTACCAATCCCGTGGAACGACTTGGTCTTACCCTAAACCTATACTATAAATGGGGGTTTATACTTTACCCGTGTGTTAGTTGGAAATCAGATAAAACTAGTATTATAAATTTAAAGCTTTAATAACACATCACGATTACATGTTCCGACATTTGAAAACATCGTTCATGTCGAGGAAAGATTTTATAGATATCACCGACGGAGTGCATGCAACATTGAAGAAAGTGGTTCCGCCAATGATATACCACAACACCAATGACTTCATGAAGAATAATCTTCCAAGGGCAATAGCTAAAGCAATCAAACGTGAAGGGAAGAATGTATAGAAGGAAATTGCTAATATGGTTGCTAAAGCTGTACAAAAGGAATGAGAGAAAAATCAAGCTGAATTGTATGGATAAGTTACTAGTGATGTAGCTAACATTGTTCCCTCGCATGTTGACTTATTCTTAAGGGACTACATGACGAATCATATTCTTCATGTGCATCCCACCTCATTTGCTAGTTCTACCATCCTCGATCTTCAACATCAGTTATATTTGAAGATGAAAGATGATGAACAAGCACAACAAGCTGATATTTCCATATGGCTGTCATTGAAGATTAAGTTTGAGAGATCCACTCCTCTTCTTGAAACTTGTAGAGCTGCTACTGTTTGCACTCGTAATCATGACGACCACCATGATGATGATGCTTATCCTGAGGAGGAGAGCAGTGCAAAGAGATAAAAGAAATCTGAGTTTGGAACGTATACAATGGGTGAGTCATCGTTATATCATACAATGGATGAATCAACTCCTTCTGGTTCAGGAGCTAAAGAACTGCTAGAAGATTTTGATGCATGGCTAAATGAACAAGGCATTGATGATGATGAAGTACCCACCGAAGAAGTATCATCAGAACTATTAGCTGAAGTGTCTGAGAGAGGGATGACATTTGATGATATTCAAAGAATGCATAATGCTATCAACATCATGATGAGAGATCGATGTAACTCAGGCGAAGAACATCAATACCATCTTGATCAAATGGAAAGCTACATGAAAAATTAGAATGTATGGGAAAGCAGAGAAGAAGATTTGACTGTGCAGATTCTAAAGAAACCAGCTCTAATTTATCTAAGTTGTTCAAGAAATCTAAATGTCCCACCAATGATCTTAGTTAATCACGATCTCTTTTATTTGAAGTATGGAAACTCAGGAACAAGGAAGTATATACCATGACTGCATAAGACTCATGTTGTTTCATTTCTAGAAGATAACCTTGAGGAATTGAACACCAGATGGGTGAAAAAGACTATCAAAAGGTTTAATCTCTATGCAAGATATGTTATTGATCATTGGAAGAGTCCATGGGCACAGCATGATCATATCAAAAGGCAAATGAATAAAAGAGATAATCCAGAAGAAGTATACTCTATTGAAAAGATTGCTGAAGTGGTTTGAGTTCAATTTGATTAAGGTTACGAGCCAGAATACATGACAAAGATTATGGTTAAAAAGGCTAACGATGAATACTCAGAGTTCGCATAATCAGATTACACATATCTTCACAAGAACGACATTGAAGATATGTACCTGATGTGCATTAACGGAATAATCAAGGATTATAGGCAGACTGTGTGACAATCCGTCAATTTCAAGTCGTTATTTTATTCTCGAGTATTAAATATATTTTTTAATTTTATGTTGAGATATGAACTCACGACTAACCGGGAAAATTAGGGCTTGCATTTGTAATTTACGTAACGTTTACGAAGAACCGGCAAATGCTACATTAAGCATTGACGTTTATATTTTCAAAATGCCGTAGATATAATTTTGTTGCATTCGTTTTTATTTTTCGTGTCTCGTACTATTTTTACGTTTTACGAAAAACGACTACAAATCGTACCTTTTTAAATATCGGACTTTGATAATACCCGTATTTACAAATTATGGGGCAAGTTATACAACTCACCCCACTTAAATCAAACCCCATTGGGGCGGATCAACCAAGGGACTAGGTGTCCCCTTGGTGTTGATTCTTGCTTCATGCTTAAACACTTGGCACTTTGGTCTAAAGCCTATATAAGGCCTACTTTGACCATCAAACACACACACAACTCATATTATACACTCAAAAATCTGATTTGCTCTCTCCCCCTCTCCATATTGACGCCACACACACACCAAAAACACCAATCCATAAAAATTTTGAAGATCAAATAATAAGCACACTAGTGAACATGAATACCTAGTGTAATCCTTGCATTTTGGTGGTGATTTAAAGGAGTATTCAAGAAGGTTATACACAAGTTGGGGCTGAGATTATACAAGTTTTTATAAAGTCTATTGGGTAAAGAAAATGATGGTCAAAAATTATTTTGGGTGAAGGTCAAGCTTGAAGTTGAAGTCTTGTATATTTCTTTTGATCATTAGATCATCATCATCATTTTATTGTGGTAAAACTTTATAAGTTTTGTTATCATTTTATTTTGATTTCCAATTGTATATGTACTTGTATGATATATGATGATCAAGAGTTGAATGGGGTGATGTGTGCATGAATCTAGGTTAAAACTAGCTAAAATGACCATTAAAACAAGCAAAATGATCATAAAATTTATAGGCTGTAATGAACAGTAGGTTTTATAAATTTCTACAGGTTTGAGGTTGGATTTGAGTACATTAGGTTGTAGATAATCCTTTTGTGGACACTTGGCAAATTGGATGATTTCTAGAAAGTGAATATTGAGTGAGATATGATCAAAACACCAAAACTAGTGGATTCTGACCTTGCTGTACAGATGGTATAAAAAGTCACATTTACGGACTGAGTTGGTTAAAAAGTTAAAACTATGAGACCTAGATAAAATCATGTAGATTCTGAATCAATTGGATAGTCAACCAACTCTTTATGGTTTGTAAATGGCATCAAAAATGGTGAAAGTGAAATTTCAGTCCAAAAAGCTAATGTGACCTTTATGTATAAAAGTAACCATATGTATAAATATAACTAAAAGATGTACTAAAATGAGTTTGAATCTGTAAAGTGGACTTAAAAATAAAGCCAAGCATATAGATATATCAATTATACCATTTACGGTTTATAAATTATGACTATTTTCGTAAACATAAAAGTATACAAAATTTACTACTACCCGAACACTATACTATGTAAAGCGATTTTTGTAACTAAAACCCGAGGTGGTAGGACCCACTTCTTGGGAGTTTTAAAATGCTAACATACTGATAATAAAAGTATCCCGACCTCGAGAACCCGAAATTTTATAACAAGAGTCATTTACAAGCTTAAATGGGCCATAAGGCCTTATTGGACCACTAGGCCCAATGAAACAAAATGGACTTATTGGACTTAGCTTTAGGCCCAATCCACATGGACCTTACTAATGGGCTAGGACCTGGTCTTTGAGTAATAATATCAATATAATAACTTAATGGGCTTGCTTAATGGACCTATTGGGCTTTTTGAGCTAATTTAGACAATACTAGTAAAATGGCTAATAAAAACAAGTTAAAAACCTAGAAAACTCTAAGTGTGAAATAAATATGTTGCAAGAGCATGATCATCATATAAACTACATGTATACATATACTTATTTAATTTATGGGTTTTCGTTAATTTTTATCGACTAGAAACCTAAGACCCGTTAAAACTGTATAGGTCTTGGTTGATTGACGCGCCTACACCCGAAGTTTTTATTCATCGATATTCTCATCCGACATCACTAAGTGAGTTCATAGCCTCGCATTCTTACACTTTATTAAATTTATAAACCCGCGAGGGAGATAACATGCTTTTTTTTAAATAGAGCACAAGGGAGGTTGTATGCTAGTTGCCTCGATTATTATTATAAGTTAGCTTAACTCGCTAGATAAAAGACCTGCGAAAATCATGAATTGTTAACTACCGGGAAATGGTAGACGCTTATACATGAAATAGTACTATTTGGAGGCTGCCACCTCCAATCCGTGACGACTGGCTATCGTCAAGTGTCGGGAATATGACACAACGGATGCGTTGTATAGAGAATAATATGCACTCATAGCGAGGGTGTATAGTAGGCATACCTTGTTGGGAACCCCAACATAATTAGATGGTAACGTTCAATGTCATGAGACTTATAAATAATCCCCCGATATAACTTTGTTTGGCCACATCGTTATATCCTGATGAATATTGAGAAATGATACTTGTGTTCGGAAATTTTATTGTTTATATATATAAACTCTATGGATTCACTCAACATTATTGTTGACGTTTTAGCATGTTTTATCTCAGGTCCTTGAAGGTAATTCGGCGATGGAGATTTTGGTTGTCGCTTATGGAAACCTAAATGTTTTGAAGGCCCATTAAATAAAAGTCATTCGAAGATGATTTGCAAAAATGTTGTATGAATTATGAAACAATTTGGGACCTATGATGTAAACTTTTATTTCGAATGAATGTATTTAAAAACGTCTCTTTTCGAGTCGTTTTCTATGCTTGAGTTGTTATATTATGACGTAGCACCCCAAATGACCCTTCCGCTGAGATATATAAAAATGGGGGTGTTACAAACAATCTTCTCATCACAAACAATTATGGTGCGGTATTTCGACAACTAATCCATGTTGATGATAACGTCAAAACTACCGAGTTAAGTCGATGTTGAACGGGCGATTTAGCAAATTCACTAATGGTGACCACACTCATTGGTGGATTGTCCTAGGGTGACTAGTGATGTATCTCGAGTTTTTGGCTTAGGATTTGGTGTAAGACAATGTTGACTCCAAATATCCTTGACATGCACATCTTATGTATACGCACACAAAATTTTGCTTTTTGGGAATATAAGTAGAAATTGATTTTGACAAAATTTTAAGGTGACTACTCCCAACATAGCATGGTCCTTCCAGAATTAGACATAGGTGATCAGGCTACGTATAATTAAGAACTAACGATGAGATGCTCATTTTTGTCAAATTAGCGTTATTTATAAGGTAGTATCAAAATGGTTTTATAATGTAGCAAAATGGTTCATAAGGTGAAAGCAAAGTGGCTTATAGTATGACAGCAAAATAGTTTGTGAGATGATAGCAAAATGGTTTATAAGGTGATAGCAAAATAGTTTATAAGGTGATAGCAAAATAGTTTCTAAGACGATAACAAAATAGTTTATAAGATGGGAGTAAAATAGTTTATAGATTGACTGTGAAAATGTTTTATAAGACAATGATAATTTAAAGGAGTAGCTTGCATAAATTAATAGTGAATTAAAATGTAACCAACAAAATCGTCATGACAAATAAATTGATAGAGAATTTAAAACATCCACACAATACAAAGAAATTCAAAGGAAGTACAAATGCAAATATCTCTAGGGAATAGAGTCTAAGAAGGTTTCGACTTAGGTTTCACTAGGCAAGACGCGAAGGTCTCACCTTAAGCATTAACAATATCTGCTACGACACTAGTGTTCCCGTGAACTTTTCCTTCATTTCCCTTCTAGTTACCATAATTCTGATTCTTCAACTTCGAGCACTCATCCTTGTAATGCCCTTGTTTTCACCACCCATAGCAAGTAACTGCAGTCTTCTAATTTGCCACTAGGGGTCTCTGAGTTGTTGCAGGGATGGGAGCCTTACAATTTCTAGTCATGTGACCACTCTCTTACAGCTGTTGCACTTCACAATGCATGGCCCTGTGTGGTGTAATTTACACATGTTGTAGTGGGGTAGAGATTCAGCATACCCTTTCTTGTTGCTTGGCCTGGCAGCGTATACCCTAATCACTTTATGAATTTTGTTTTGTTGTTAGCTAGTACTTTCGCCATGATCACCTTTCCATTTCCTCTTGTTGTTAGCATTCTTTGCCACCTTGGCTCCCTAACGTACGACCCGATCCATTAAGTCGCAAGCCACATGGGTTTCATCTCGTAGATAACAATAACCTCAATAGCATTACTAACTCACTGGGCTACAATCTTCTCAATTTTCGCGAAACTCATCCCTTGATTCGTAGTTGGCATTGTTCTTCAAAATCAAAAGAAATATAACATATGATGAGATTTCGTACAAAGTAAAATCACGACACGTAATAAGTACAATATATATAAAGTGAGATCACGACACGCAGAGGTATACGATGTAATCAACCATGGAAAAAATAAATCAACATCACAAATAGCATAATCATAACCAACATCATAGGTTAATACTTAATACATCGTTTTACATGAATAAAAAGAGTACAAGTTTCTCATTAACTCTACCAACTGAGTACTACTCAGTTTAGTAAGCTATAAAACAAAAGAAGCTACAAATGATACTAATTTATCTATCTATATACCAAAGTGCCTCTCGATCTCCTAGAGACGAGCCTCAATGTCCTATGCTTGACACCGTAGCTCAGCCATCTCGAGTCTGTCAGCCTAACGGGACTCTAGCAAATCTGTGCTATCCATCTGAGCGGCTCCTAGTGAAGCTTGTAACGTCTTAGCTTGCTGCTCTACAGCCTCAGCCCTAGCATGCAGTGCCTTAACATCCTGTCTTGTCATCTCAGCCCTCTGAAGGCGAACTTTGTATCTAGTATGTCTAGCATGGCTCTGCTCAAGATGAGTCTCGACGTACTCGACTCGACTGCGTAACTCTGTAATCTCGAGTATGTTGGTCATCTGAGAATCCTGTAAATTTGTGGCATGTTGCTCAGCAACCACTGCTCGGAGCTGCAACCGTGTGATCCTGCCTTTAGCAATCCTCAACGAGTCTCAGGTAACTATATCCTGCTGCTCCAAGGTCTTAACTCTAGCACGAAGGGTCATAGTCTCCTGCTCAATATATGCCATTGCCACTGCTGCAGGTGCAGGTGATGATACTGCTGGTGGTGGTGATACTGATGGTAGTGGTAGTGAAGGTGATCTGGATCTCTTACGAGATGATGATGGTAATAGCGATAGTGTTGGTAAATATGGTGATGTTGCTGATGGTGGCAACGGGATCTCCTATCTCGGCCGAAGGACAATAGCAAAAATGGTAGGTAGGGGTCGGGTAGGTGATGGCTGAATAACTGGTGTTAAAGCAGTCTGAGTCTGGAGTGACTCAGCATTCTCAGTCAGATCCTCGTCTGGTGAGTCATACTCTGTTGGCTCGGAGTCCGAGTCAGAATTCAGTGAGTAATCAGGCGATGCCGGCACATAATCCGATGATAGCAGTGCATATACAACAGGTAGAGTTGTGTCCTCATCCTCATAATTAGACAGGATGATAAATGGGATGAATATTCCGGTACGTGACTTAACAGGAGTACGGGGTGTGGTCATAGTGCTGTGACAACCAAGGGTTCATATAAATATATTTTATATCAGGCAAGTGTAAAATGTACGTAAGGCAATGTAAACGCAAGTATAAGCAATGTAAGCATGTAGTGTTTATGCACATGAAAATTTTATGTGATGCAATGTTTATGTATTGGTTATAGTCCAGGCTTATTATGCAACCTAGTTCTCTATAAACTCGGCTCTAGATACTAATCTGTAACACCCCCAAAATAGGTAGCAACGGAAAGGTAACCGGGGGCATTACTTCATAATACATAAGCACAAGATAATAGGGAACGACCTCTACATGAATCGTTTAAAGATAACCTCGATGTTTCATTAAAATAAATAAGTTAAAAACAAGTTGTCCCAAGTTTGCATCGAATGAAAATCATTATTTAAAAATACAATGAGGATAAAGTAGTGCAAGTGAAATCCATGAAAATAATATCTTGAATGCATAAAGGCCTAATGTATTTGAAATACGCCATAGCAAGTTAAGCACCTAAGAAATAATGCTTAAAAATGTCAACATAAAGTTGGTAAGTTCATAGGTTTAAGTAAATATGTAAGGTTGAACCACAAGATTTCAAAGTGTATGACTATGGTAACATATAAATTATCACAAAAACTAATTACAATTGCACTAAGATCATGAGACCGAAGCTACAACAAAGTATGTATGCAATTCAATGCAAAATAAAGTACACGTGTAGGTGTTCAATCCGTAACACCCTAAATCCGACATGGTATACGTTCGTTAGTTCCGTCCTCCGAAACTAGTAAACGCTACTTATTTGAACGGGGATGTCAATCCCAAATAGATCTATTTATAACACTCACGCTTACACAAAGTAATTAACGGTTCATGATAATTTAGGCATAGTGGATTATCGCTAATTAGGCTAATCCATAATCATTTAAAAAGAGAAGGATATTGTTTGATTTATCTATAGACTACTAAATAAAAGCTAAAATTAAAATAACAATAAAGCAATTAAACACTTAAACTAATTAACGGGAGCAAATAAAATGCGATAATTAAGCAAATACACTAAATTTAACCCCTAAATGCAAACTTAATTTCTAAACCTAAAATAGGACAAAAGAAAATTTTAATAAAAAGAAAAACATTTTTTTATTATTTTTGAATTTATTATGAGAAAAATGATTTTTAAACTTAGAAAAGTCTAAAATAACATAAAAACTCAGAAAACTATTTTTAAAATTAAAATCCTATTTTTAAACTTAAAATTTAAAGCTCAAAAATGAAAATTAAAATCTAAAAGGTGTAAAAATGATTTTACTGATTGTAAACCTAAAAGTAATTTTTATAAAACTAAAAACTATTTTTTGTAATTTTTTGAAACTTTTTCTATTTTTTATGATTTTTCAAAATTAAAAACTTAAGAAAAATGATTAAAAATAAAATACTTAATGAAAAATTACCAAAAATTCAGGGAAAATCTCTTAAGCAACAAAGAATACTAGAAAAATGCTAACTTCCTAACAGCTTAACTAATAAGTCCTATAATAAGCTTAATAGGCTACGACTTATTAAGAAAAAGGAAACTGAAAACGTGGTTATCTATTAAATGGTGCAAAGTATGAAAGGATGAGCTATTGAAGCATATTGGTAAGACGTATGGCTTGTGAGGGAGAGGTCGTGGGTTCAAGTCTGGCAAACCTCATTTTTTTGCATTTTTTTTATATTTTCACTTTTTGCAAAAACTAAATATTGAGACTTAAAGGAAACCTAATTTAGAGCACTTTTTGTAAAAACAACATAAACTGAAACTCACTAATAAGCTCTTAAACAGCTTCAGCTTATGAAAAAGCTGTTTCAGTAAGAGGGGATTTTGAACTTGTTTTTGCTGAATTTTACTTAAAAGCTTGCACTAGCTTTAATATAAGCTCATTTTTGAAAACAAAAGATGTTATAAGAAGCTGATGATGTGCTTATTCTAATAATGACAAGAAAACTTAGCTTAAAACTCTCAAAGACACATAAATCCTAGGATCAAAAGGGCAAACTCAGGATGCAATGCAAAAAGCTATAAAACTTAATAAGCTAAAAGGCTAAATAAGCTAAAATGGATCTTAAGCTTTTGAAGACTTAATCAACTACCTATAAGCTAAAAATTTAAACCATAAAATCTACTACTAACAGCTAAGAATCTAGAATTAAAAGCTACTTAGTATTGACTACTGTTTTTGGCTTTTTTTGACTTTTTATGAAATTTTGATAGAAAGTATAACCTAAAAAAATGAGCTATAAATTGGAAAAAAAGCTTTGATCTATGTTAAGCTATGACTAAACTATAAGCTATATGAAAATAAGCCCCTAGAACTAACAATTACTAGCTTAAAAAGAGACTTAAAGATCAACAGTTCTAACTGCTGTTAGAACTGCTGATGCAAATGACTAGTGCACAAATCCAAAATAGAGGTAACCAAATTGGTATCTACTGCATTAAACTTACTCAATGAGTATGCACAATCACTTAGCAAACCAAATCCAAGCCTTTCAAGGCTTGGATCAAATTTTACAAGCAAAGAGAAAGGGAATTAACACCCTGGTGCAGACACAAGAAAATTAAGCTCTAACTTTTTGAAATTTGTAATCTAACTTTTAAAAACAATTTTTCTACTGGTTTTACATGATAATTAAACTAACTTAAAAGCTTTTATCAATTGCCTTTGACTTTTGAAGGTCAAAAAACCTTATTCCAAACACTCTTTTAAGTCCATGACAGATTTGACAAAAAAACTTATGAAATGAATTCTAGCTAACTAAACCTTAATACCAGACTTCAAATAGCTTAAATCAAACTTAATAAACATGATTGAACAACTAAATAAGCCAAAATCCAAGATCTAGAACTAATGCTACTTATATTTTTGGCTTTTATGTTTTTTTTAGACAGAAATTGAAATATAAAGTTCTAAAATGCTTAAAACTAAAACAGATGAAATACTTAAACTAACAAGCACAAAGAGACTAAAATAAGCACAATTTAGCACTAAATAAGCAAATTTAAACAAGTAGTAAACAACTTAAGCAATATTGAGACTAGGAATTAAAGGACAAAAGGAATATAAAAGAAAACTAACTTCAAGCTTCAGCTTAACAGAAGCTTAACAGGCTCTTAGAGCTTATCTACAACTCTGGCTTATCTATGATAAGCCAGTGATTATCCCTGAGAGCCCTTCCCTTTTTAGCTCTCCTTCCATTAGCTAAAATCCAAATAGTACAAGGTATTACTTCTGATTTTAAAGTTAAGTTGTAATTAGGATTTGTTTAAGCTCAATAATAAGCTTAAGGACTTATTAGAGCTATTGAGAGCTTATATGAGCTTTAGCTTATTTATGAAGAAAAAGTGAGAGCTTATTAGAGTAACAAAAGAGCTTGAGACAGATTAAGAGTAAAACTGATTCATTAACATAAAACTTTCATTACATTACTTTAAAAAGAAAAATATAAACTATTTAAGAAAAATTACATTAAATAACGAAATTTTAGCTAAACTAAAAGTTACTTCCTACCTAGATGGTGTGTGTGTGTGATAGTGAGGGCTATTTATAGCCTGTTGATGAATGTTCTAGGCCTAAAATCTGTTACAAGCTCTTGACAATCTCTACCATCCATTCCTCGAATCATTGCTAAATTGATCATGGCCGTTGGATCACATATGTGTACACACGGATTGCCAGCTTGGCAATCCGTGATGTGACACTTGTGTTACTTGTGTGAGTGCTAGAAGTGTAAAACCCACACAGCCTTGTGCTTTCTTCGAGTCTACGTGGCATTCCTTTGTTGGAATTGGCCAATAGGGTGCTTGAGTGATGTTTTAACTCTGCTAGGGTGTTCTTGACCACTTGAATTGTTGTCCTTAACCCTCAATTAAGAAAAGCCCTATGATTTAACTCGTGGGTAAGTTTGAAGAAGACAATGAACAGTAACGAAGCATTGGCGCCTTTTTTAACTGTCAACAGGGTAAAAGTCGTTTGAACTTTGGCTATTTGCAAGATTGGTCCTTGTAGTTGGTTTATTAAAGGTGTAGTGTAAAAGGTTTTTTACGAAATGACAGAAAAGGTCCTTGTGGTTTTATAAAAAGGGAATTGGGCTAGGGTTTTGGGCTTTTGTAATGGGCCTTGTATCCGGGTAGGGTTTTTAAGGGTTTAAGGCCCATTTAAGGTTTAAGGGACCTTTTTTGTAACTTTTGAAACTTGGAGGGTTGATTTGAAACATTTTAGGGTTTTGTCTTCTAGTGAGTATACTTTGTTGACCCATAGTTGACTGAGAGTTGACTGAGAGTTGACCACAGCTTTGACTTTTTGACTTTGCATCTCTGGCTTCTTTTGTGCTCTTCCGTTTCTCGTGTTTGTGTTTGCCCGTTTTTGATTTGGGATTTGTCTTCTAGTGAGTTGACTTTGTTGACCCATAGTTGAATGAAGCTTGATTTTTTCTGGCTTTGGCTTTGAATCTATGGCCCATTTGTGATCTTCTGTTATCTCGTGTCCGGTTTTTGCCGTTTTTGACTGTTTTTTGTGAAGTGAGTTGATATATCCGCTTTACCTGTCATCACATACTAACACAAACCAAGCATATTTTTGCCATTTTCATCATGCGCGTTTTGGCGTTATTTAGGCGCGCCATGTTTAGGTCGTTAACGATATATGCAGTATTTCCTACCACTCCTATCACTTCTCCAATCTCTATAATCCTTAGATGCTTTATAACTGATCTTAATGTGTTTTTCTAGCTTTTATTTAGATGCTTATACGTTATTTTAGAAGCGTTCATGATTTCTATTATTTTTTTGGTCATTTACATGGCTAATTCATGAAATCAATTGCCAACATATACACATCAATTAACTTTCAACTTTATATGGTGCATCTAGATGAATAGAAATGCATCTAATGAAAGTCGTTGCATCTCAAATGTGTGGTTTTAGTCACTTCTCACCACTTCTTATTTTAATTTACTTCTCATTGGATCCCTACTCTATACATACATACATACATACATACATACATACATACATAGATACATATATATATATACATATATATATACATATATAATATAACTAGTATCGAAATATCAATTAATAAGAGAGAGTAAGTATTTCGTAAGGCTTCTAGAAGATTACTTTTATCCAAAGTAAAATCCAAAACCTTCCCGGGTCGTTTCCTGACGAGGCGTGAATTGAGAATCGTGATTAAGTTCGTGATCGCGTGATTGAATGATTCAATGATTTTTTGATTCTATCTCTACAATTAATATGCAAGAACAAATAAAAGCAAGCTAAAAACGAAAGCAATTAAAGTTAAAACGAAAAATGATAACGAGATCAAAACCCGAGCTTTAAAAACCTAAATCTCCAAATTTTAACCCTACAAATACAAATTTAATTTTTAAATGTCCTAAACAAGTTTTGAATACCCGCGCTTCGCCGCGGAGAGCTTTGTTTTTTATTCGTTCGCACTTCGCCGCGGCGAGCTTTGTTTTTTATCCGTACGCACTTCGCCGCGATGGGTTGAAGACTTTTTTCCTGCAAATGTAACAATAAGCGCTACGTGACTCTAAAGTGTAGCTATTTTAGCCAAATCAACAAAACTTGTAATGACCACTTCGACCCAGATTGACCAAACGTAATGAAAATTAACAAAACATTAGATGGTAGATATTCAATATACATAAAAAAAAGTTTGCAAACCAATTATCTAAAACACAATGGTTGCAAATAAAAGTCTTTATGCTTATATACACCTATCTGTAAAAAGACGTTGATGTGATCCAAGTTCAACCGACTTTGCATCTACTCGTGATGCTTCTTTTGATACCTTGACCTTGAACAAAGCTCAATGACTAGTCTAAAGCCAAATAAAAGGTACTAAAACTTCTTTTTGAAGAAAACTTGCTTACACATGTTCATACGACTAGAGGTGCACAAATAAACCGGTTTTCGAACCGGAACCGGTTTGAACCCGAGGAACCGAACCGGTCAAAACCGGTTTTGACCGAACCGGTTCCGGTTCCTGGTCAAACCGCCGGTTTGAAACCGGTTCGACATTTTTGGGATTCCACCGGTTTGACTACCGGTTTTTGGAACCGGTTTGTCGAACCGGTTTTTGGAACCGGTTTGGAACCGAACCGATTTTTTTTGGATAAAAGTGGGTCCCGGGAATTTACTTTATCAGATTTTCTTATCCATATAGATTTTCTTGTGGATAACTGGATAGAATAGCAGATTTTCTTATTCTATAAATAAGGATGTTATATTACAACTATTATCACAACTATCAATCCTTCATACAATCTTTCTTAAGAACAAAAAAAAAATAAGGATAATATCATATAAAGTATAGTGAGAAGAATTCCAAGAGGGTTCGGTGTTGGTTCATCAAGTGCACTGCAAATCCGTGAAATCGTACAAACCAGTCGAAACCAAGAAGTTTGGAAAGACTACAACATGTGCATTATGACCGACGGTCATAAAAAAGCACAATGCAAGTTCTGCTTTCATTTCTTTGCGGTTGGTTCCAATACGACGTTGAAGAATCATATTAGTCATCCTCATTGTGAAGTACTCAAGGCTCAGCAGAATCAGAACCCTGAAGCGGGGCAAACGACGATGGGCCGAGATGGGCAAGTTTTCATGTACAATCCGGATTATCTACGTGAACAATTTGCGGGTTTGGTGATTCAAAGAGGGTTACCATTTAACCACTTCGACAACGAACAGACAACGAGAGTGTTCCAGAACACTATGCAACCGCGCTACACTCATGTAAGTCGTTCTACCCTTAAACGTGATGCTATGAAATTATGGGTAGCGGCTAAACAAGCAACAATTGATGGTTTTGCTAACTTAAATACTATGGTCAACCTAACAACGGACATATGGTCCGCTCCTCATAATTTGCCCGGTTCTTACATGTGTGTTACCGCACATTGGATTGAACCTAGTTCTTGGCAAATGATGAAGCGGGTCATTTCGTTCGAAGAGTTTTCGTCTGAGCACACCGGTAAAAACTTGAAATATATGTTAGAAAAAGTCTTTGTCGTTTATGGTTTGAAAGATAAAATTTTGTCAATTACTTTGGACAATGCCAGCAACAACACATCGGCCATGAATAAACTAAGATTAAAATACAACCCACCAATGGGGGGTAGATTTTATCATAGTCGTTGTGTTGCACACATCATTAACTTGGTTGTGCAAGCTGGTTTAAAGGTCCCCATAGTTAATCAAATGAAAGAGGCTTTCAAACAAATGTTAAAAGATGTTTTCAAATCTGGTGAGAAAAACCGTAGACGGTATATTAAAATTTGTCACGATGCAGAAAAACCTTGTTATTCGCCAAATTGGGACATTGAAACACGATGGAACTCCACTTTTGAAATGTTCGAAAGTGGTTTGAAACAGCAAATAACGTTGAGTCATTTTCATGACATTTTGGTCAGCAAGAATGGTAGAAGGTTTAAAAAATTCCCGGATGAATATTGGGGACGTATTGAAATGTTAAACCCATTACTTGCGGTGTTTCAAAATGCTACGGTTGTTTTGTCGGGGGTTTACTACCCAACATCTCCATTGGTTTTGCAACAGATTTTTTTCATAAGTTGTAAATTATCTGATTTAGAACTTGAGGGGGGGGTGTTGTCAAGTATGGTTAAACCGATTAAGAGAAAACTTAGGAAGTATTTTGAAAACATGCCACCAATAATTACTTGTGCAGCCGCTTTAAATCCATGTTTTAATGTATCTGGGGTAGACTATTTGATTGAAAATATAAGTAGGGACTTGGAGTTTGCCGATGATGGGTTTGCAACTAGGTCCGTAGATTATTTTCATGAATCTTTCCAAGGATTGTATAATATGTATTATACGAAATATGGTAGTCACCAGACTCAATCAACAACTGCTGAGGGTTCTTCATCCCAAAAGAGTCGTGATCCTTTATCTCGTATGGTACACGGTTTAACCCAACATAAACAAAAGAAGGCAAGGGGTGATCCTATAATGTCCTCTGAGTATGAGCAATATATCAAAACAGATTTTGTGAGAGGACTTCAGCCCAAGGACTATGAATCTTATGATGTATTGGGGTTTTGGAAAACAAAGGAAAATCAGTTTCCTGTTCTATCCCGCATGGCCCTGGATATATTAAGTGTCCAAGCTTCTTCGGTAGCATCTGAATCAGCATTTTCAACAAGTGGTAGGATTTTGTCAATCCGAAGAACAAGACTAACTGCAGAGTCTTTAGAGATGTGTATGTGTTTAAAGGACCACTTAGACGCTCATGAGCGTAGACAGCACACAACTCCACTTGAACTGCCCTTGGACGTTGAAGAAGGTGTCTTTAATGACGAGGTGCAAATGAATGAAGCCACTCAACTAACCGATCAAGAAATTGCGTTAGATGCTAGTAGCGACGGCTCTTTTGAAGAACCACCTCGTGATTATATGTTGAGCAGCGGGGCAGAAGATGACGAAACCCAAGATGGAGCTGGAGGGTCTATGTCACACCGACACGGACAATACACATACTACTAGTTTTATTTTGTATTTCGTTTATGTTGTATTTCCTATATGTTGTATTTCCTATATGTTTAAAAAATAAACAGCAACCGTTCTTGTCATCACGACTTCTTTGTATTTCGTTTATGTTGTATTTCCTATATGTTAAAAAAAAAAAAAAAAAAAAAAAAAAAAAAACCAAAACTGACCAAACCGGTTTTACAGGTTAACCGGAACCGAACCGGTTCCAAACCGGCAAACCGGTTCGGCATGAACCGATACCCAAACCGGTTCCAAACCGGTTCAGGTTCGTGCCGAACTGGTTTCGGCTTCCTGTTGACTGAAACTGGTTCCTGTTTGACTCAAACCGAACCGAACTGGTTAACTGATTTGCGCACCTCTACATACGACTATATAATTTACTACTATTACTATTATGATCAAGTTGTTTTTTTGTCACTTAAGCAAAAGTGCTTCACTTGTAAAATAAGTTGTTGAAGCTGAAAACAAAACACGCCAATATAATGAGTTGAAAAAGCTTCCACCTTTACATAACTTCATTTTATCATGTCAATACTCGATCACACTTGGCTAGATATCAACACCAAACTATAACATGGCATTTCCCCCCTGTAAATAGGCATTCTACTTGATTGTGACATGGGTGCATTAGTCTTTAATGCATTACAGATTATTGTTTGCTATTCCAGTAGTGAAAAATGTAACGCATGATTTTAGACTGTTTGTAAATTATCATTATCATCAATGAATTCAGAATGGTCACAAAACTACTTGCTCCAAAAATCTATATGCAACGACCCGTTCCTTTCAATTCTCTTTCAACGTTGTTGTCTCATTATCGACACCACAAAACAAAACGACCCAAATAAGGAAGGCCATATTAATATAAAATCGACTAATGCATTAACAATTTCAATCAAAAGTATCTACTACAAACATGTTAACATAGACGTTATGTTTTTCGACTTTGATATTATAACATATACACAAAGGAAGAAAACAGAACTTTATTAAGTACATATTTTTCATGTTTCCAACCTTAAAACCTCATTTAAATCTACACTTTCTCCTAAATAAGCAAACCTTAAATAGTATAACAACAATTAAATGAAAAATAGAATAAAAATAAATCCAAATTTATGGAGTAATGAACAATCAAACCACTAACCTTTTATGGAGTGTCTTAAACCACCAACAAAATTTTGGGCCATGCCGATGATTAAGGAATTAATTCTTAGTGCTGGAAAGTAAACATCCTAGTTACACCCATCTCCCAGAGAATGCTATAGTAGGCGTTACAATAATCACTTGGACAACCAAATGCACAAAAGACAGTCATATTAACGAATGTTTTGGTGCGCAAATCAATACCTTATTCACGACTAATTCGGTGCCATGGTCTTGAAGTTGACTCCACCTAGTTCAACAATATATGGTCAGATCGAGTTTACATTGTTTGTTGCTATTTTGATTTGCTTATTTTAAACAGTTTAACTTTTTCTAAAACATAAGGAAGAACCTATCTGCTTATTCTACTTTGAAATAAGCATCTAAGCATTTTCATAGAAACAATCCAAACTGTTTCTCTACTTTATACATAAACATATAAGCACTTTGACAAGGAATCCCAAACACAGTCTAACATGAAACATTTAAATCCAGAAATTTTGCTAAAAACGGAACACGTCAAGTGGGTTGAACGGGTCAAAATGGTCAAAAGTTGCCCAAATTAGTTTTTAAGGCATATTACGTTCAACTTCTTTTCATAGGAAGCATTATATTATTACTAGAATTTGTAATTTTTATTGAGCACACTAACTAGCTATTAACAACCTGGCCAGTTTCGGCTCATATCAACATACTTCATTTTGGCCGCAACCCATTTGACCCGTGACCCAATCTCACTTTGACTTTTAAAGTCAAACAACCAAAGATTTCATTTACCTGGGCATGTAATAAGAAGGAAAAGTGGTGTTGTCAAAAATACGTTCTTGTTGTAGTTACATTCTGGGTCACCTAAATCCATCCGAAGAGCAAACATGTGCTTCAATGCTTCGATGAAACGATGTAAACCCCAAGTGCGTTTTGCAGCATTCGAGTTTTCAATAGCTTTCTAAGATGTTTGACACGTGCATTTTCACAAATGTTGTCATATTTAGAGGTGGACAGGGGCGGAAGCACTTTATAAGTAGGGGGGGCGGTGCCCTCCATAATTCGCCAAAAAACATCGATTTTTAGTGTAAAATTAACCTTTTTTTTAAAGTGCACCCCACCACAAAATCAAATTGCCCCCCATGTTAAAGCAAAACAGTGTAAAAACCTTATATCTCCGTCTTCATCTTTGTGTGCAAAACGACTTTTGTCAAGAATTTTTTTTTTGCCCCCCGTCCTCTAACTTCCTGGTTCCGCCACTGGAGGTGGATATTTCAACTCATTAACTTGGTGCTTCTTTTCATTATCTTATGAACAAAACACATTATTGAGTTAATGATTCAACTGAACAAACCGTTTTAAAATGAAAAACAGCATACCAGAGCTAGCCCCAACGTACCACTTGATGGTGCAGGCATCTCTAAATAGTATACCTCATTGTCTTAATCGCAAGAGCATCCATTACATCGATTTCATAATTTCCGTTTAACAATCTTGGAACATGTGTTAAACGGGCTGGGTTGTAGGACTTCACCTACACCTTTTGTACTTAAACGTTTTTTGGTGTAATACAATTTACCGGGGAAACCCTTTACCCAAAAAAAAAACATGTGAAATTAAATTCCATCGTGAAGCTTATGTGAACTTATAGTGGTCGGCATCTTTGCCTCGTAAATCTTGACTTGTATGTACCTGTGAACCGTATGTTTCTTCGTTCAAAAACTTGTAGTTACAAAGTATGAGTTACTTAAATATCTGTCAGTGTAAAAATTAGATGACTGCGTTTTAATAATGCATTTTGAGGTTATAAAGCTTTTCTAATGCAATATGAAAGTAATATCTTTCTATTCCACCAGGCAAAATAAATATGAACAAAATCCGAATATATCCGGCCAAGACCCGGAAAAAACCCGGCCATATCCGTTTAGACCTGGCTACGTGCGGTCATATCTGGCTAAGACCCGACCATATCCGGTTAGACCCGGCCATATCCAGCCAGACCCGGGCATATAAGGCCCGGCCATATCCGGCCAGACCCGGTCATATCCGGCCAAACCCGGCCATATCAGGCCAGGCCCGGTCATATCCGGCCGAAACCCGGCCATACCCGGTCATATCCGGCCAAAACCCGGTCAGACCCGGTCATATCCGCCAAGACCCGGCCATATCCGGCCAGACCCGGTTATATCCGGCCAAACCCGGCCAGACCCGATCATATCCGCCAAGACCCGGTCATATCCGGCCAAAACCAGGCCCGGACCCGGCCATACCCGGACAGACCGGCTATATGTGTAATATTTTAGTTAGAGATGGTCATTTGAATCTAGTCATGTCCATTTGACCAAAAAATACTCGTTCCGTCTCAAAATAAATGTCACATGAAATTAAGACTAGTCTCTTAAAAGTTTAAAATAAACCACGAAAAAATAAATCACGAAAAAAGCAAAAAATAAACTGGCAAATGCTATCCGTTGACGTCGCTTTGTGCGGGTATTATACTAGTTTTCTTGTATATGTAGTAGTAAAAGAGTAACTATAATTGGCTGGTCTCATCATTGCTAAAATGATATGCTGATATTATGAGAACTGATCTGAAAGTTTGTTTACTAGCAATTTCGTACTTAATCGGGCTTGAAGCAAAGTATAAACTGTATATCGTTAAATTTAAGCTGATCGCGGAATTGGTTAAATTTACAATGTTACATACCAAGCATTAAGCCATATCAACTAAATAATATCTACATACAACAATGATGATCATTATCAACAAGCAGCCGGTCGCCCATCTTTTCTTGGATCACTTACAGCGGTAAGCATCCCTTTTAAAACTTCTTTCTGATCATGCCTCAGTTTTCTATTCACATTTGGTTTCTTTAGCGTTTGAATGACAAGTTGACAGATTGCTCCACCGGCTTTTGGCTCCAACTCATGACCCCTTTCCACCAAAAATTTCTTTCGGTCCTCTGAAAGCTCGATGTGATCACCATCAATCACTGTCCATTTTTCATAGTAGACTACATTCAGTATTCAGTGCATAACGAAAAGAACCAAACTTTGACCTCTACATGAACCAATACGCTGAAAAAAGTTTTAACTTGCCAGATATATATACATAAATGGTTTAAAGTAGTCGGCTTCAGATGAGAAACAAAGAAATGAGAAAAAAAAGGTAAGACCTTGTGGTCTACTCGTGGTGACTGAACGACATTCGGAGGGTCCATATCCAAGATAAAATGATTGATGAAAATTTGAAGGTGAAGGGGGGAGCTTATCAGAAGATACTTCTGTGGGACGAACCCGCGCGTGAGCTGCCCCGTCTAGAGACCACAAGCTCACTCTGCTCACCAGGGCCACAACATAGCGCCACCCCAACACGTTGCATGCGACACACACAGCCAATCATAACACACCCACTAACCACCAAACAGAATAGCCAGCTGCTTAACTTCCGACGGAGGCGTACTGCTCGTGAGCGTCATCTCGCCCGCTCAAGTTAAACCTACCTATATAGACCGCTCTTCCCACACAACATCCCACCATGCCCTCTAACTTGATCCAAATGCACTCTGCTCGCGCTATCAATATGCCCAGACTCTGATCGCGGAAATATGCTCTCAGCACACCTATGCAGTCACACGAGACTCTAATTCCTCGACATCATGACACTGCAACCATTAAGATACTCCGTTCATTAGATCACACACTTTAGAAGATAGAACGCCAGACTATACAAGTGCACATCTCACACTACACATTACATCTCAACAACACACTCAAGCACACAGCAACATAAACTCCTTCATCTAGCCACAGTCCACTAAACAAACAGATCTCTCAACAAACCAATACACAAAGACACCAGCGATACAAACAACTTAAACACTCTCACTCACTACTCTCACCATCACAGGGTGATGCACGAACGGATACGCTACACATCTCCTCACCACATCTTCCAAACACTCTCGAGCCTATCGCACGCACTTCTAACATATACACACATTCCGCTGAGCACACCTTTTGCATCCGCTCACCCACTTGAAACTCTGCACACACACTCTCCACTACCAAGAAAATTAAGTACAGCCAACCTCTCACTACAAATAACATTGATTCTAGACATCTCTCCAAAAGGCTTCTCTCTCTGAGATAGATCTAGATCGTAGCACACACTTATGCAATCTCAGATCATCACTCTCTACGAGCGCGTCCTCTAAAAACACAACTCGCGTAACTCACCAAAGAAATTCTTATCTCTCTTGAGTCTCTCACTCTACAAACTCCAGCAAAAGGCGCACCTTCACTTTACGCCTAACAATCTCAGATACTCTCTCACACACTTCTCTACTACACTTCCTCACACACAGACAACCTACACACAAGCACATCACTCTCACGACTTATTTTCTCTTCACGCTCGACTAAGCGCAACACTTACCAATCCTCTGCCTCTCAGTACTTCACTATCTCACTACTTCAAAACACACACACAACACAAAGTCCATCAGCCGTAACACACACTTAATCACATAGCGTTTTCTAACAACACTAAAACTCTACTGTAGCCATATATTCTCTCTTCACTTTTTATCTACGACAACTTCATGAATAACTCTTTATCGCCTAAAACACAGTTCGTCAAGTATCATAAAAGCCCTAACCACTCTCTCTCTAACACGAGACGAATACAACTAACGCACTATAAATATAACTACTGAAATCAAACTCTCTTCTACTTGCAAACATCCCTAAATTTACACACACAAACAAAAAAAAAGGAACACATCAAGTGGTTCGAACGGGTCAAAATGGTCAAAAGTTGCCCAAATTAGTTTTTTAAGGCATTTTACGTTCAACTTCTTTTCATAGGAAGCATTATATATTATTACTAGAATTTTGTAATCTTATTGAGCACGCTAACCAGCTATTAACAACCTGGCCAGTTTCGGCTCATATCAGCATACTTCATTTTGGCTGCAACCCACTAAACCCGTGACCCAATCGCCCCATTTTGCCACTTTGGCTTTCAAGGTCAAACAACCAAAGATTTCATTTACCTGGGCATGTAATAAGTGGAAGGAAAAGTGGTGTTGTAAAAAAGACGTTCTTGAATGTTCTTAGCAAACGCGGGTGATATCATATTAGCTACGGTTGTAATTACATTCACGAAATCTGGGTCACCTAAACTCATCCGAAGAGCACACATGTGCTTCAATGCTTCGAATGAACGATGTAAACCCAACGAGCCATTTGCTGCATTCGTGTTTTCATAGCTTTCTAAGATGTTTGTCACCTGCATTTTCACAAATGTTATATCATATTTCAACTCATTAACTCGGTGCTTCTTTTCATTACTGAGTTAATAATTCAATTGAACAAACCGTTTTAAAATGAAAAACAACATACCGAGCTATAGTGTGTGACATTATGAGGTTATAAAGCTTTTCTAATGTAATTTGAAAGTTATATCTTTTGTTCCACCGGGTAAAGAATGATGGCCAGATAAAATCTCGTCCCACTTGAATCAAGTCATGTCTTCATATATGTAAATGACCACGAACAAAATCCGATTAGACCAGGCTATATTCGGTTATATCCGGCCTAAGACCCGGCGAAATCCGGCCAATACGCGGCCATTTCCAGCCAGACCCGGTCATATCCGGCCAACACCCGACTACATGCCTAATATGTTGAATCTAGTGAATGTCAATTTGATTAAAAAATGCTCATTCCGTCTCAAAATAAATGTCAACAGAAATTAAGTGCATTTATTCATCGGAAATTAAGTATTTTGCACTTAAGTTGACAGAATTATGCCGTATTTAAGACTAGTCTCTTTTTAAAAGTGTAAAATAAACCTATCGTATCATATCGTCAATGTATTAAAATAAATCACGAAAAAAGCAAAAAATAAACTAGCAAATGCTATCCGTTGACGTCGCTTTGTGCGTGTATTATACTAGTTTTCTTGTATATGTAGTAGTAAAAGAAAGGAGAACTATAATTGCTGGTCCAAACATTGCTAAATGATATGCTGATATTATGAGAACTGATCTGAAAGTTTGTTTACTAGCAATTTCGTACTTAATCGGGCTTGAAGCAAAGTATAAACTGTATATCGTTAAATATAAGCTGATCGAGGAATTGGTTAAATTTACAATGTTAAATACCAAGCATTAAGCCATATCAACTAATTAGTATCTACATACAACAATGATGATCATTATCAAGCAACAGCCGGACTCGCTACCATCTTTTCTTGATCACTGTACGCGAAGCATCCCTTTTAAAACTTCTTTCTGATCATACCTCAGTTTTCACATTCCACATTTTTGCCTTTAAGCGTTTGAAAGACAAAGATTGTCTATTGCTCCACCGGCTTTTGGCTCCAACTCATGACCCCTTTCCACCAAAAATTTCTTTTGGTCCTCTGAAAGCTCGATGTGATCACCGTCAATCACTGTCCAGTTTTCATAGTAGACTACATTCGGTATTAACTGCATAACAAAAAGAACCAAACTTTGATCTCAAAACGAACCAATAAGCTGAAAAAAGTACTAGTACTTTTTTTTCTATTTAACTTGCCAGAAATATACATAAATGGTTTAAAGTAGTCGGCTTCAGATGAGAAACAAAGAAATGAGTAAAAAATGGGTCAGACCTTGTGGTAGACTCGTGGTGACTGAACGGCATTCGGAGGGTCCATGCCCAAGATAAAATGATTGATGAAAACTTGTGCAACTGCTGGAATTATGTACATTCCGCCACTCCCTCCAATCACCCCCGCTAATTGGTCATCCTGTAAAACGGCCACATTTTATATCAAATGTTGCTTTTTGACTCTCAAAAGTCACAAATAACTCATTTTACTTTCACAAGTCAAATATCAGTAGCTCAGTTTTAATCCCAACTTAGCAGGTTGTGCGAGTCAAAAAGGGCCGGGTCATGTTAGTTGACCCAAAACAATTTCTGTGTAAATGGGTCAAAATTGCCATTTTCAAAGGAGCTCAGTTGACTTTAAAAAGTCAAACATCAAAGGACATGGTATTTACCTTGAGAACGATAATGGGAGTCATGGACGACAAGGGTCTTTTGTTTGGCTTGATAAAATTTGAAGGTGAAGGGGGGAGCTTATCAGAAGATACTTCTGTGGGAACCGAGAAGTCACCCATCTCATTGTTTAGCACAATGCCGGTGGATTGAGACAAAACACCACCACCAAAGGCGTAATTCACAGTGGTTGTTAGAGATACTGCATTTCTATCATCATCGACTATGCAAAAATGACTTGTGCCATGGTCTTGAAGTTGACTCCACCTAGTTCAACAATAATATGTCAGATTGGGTTACATTGTTTGTTGCTATTTTGATTTTGCTTATTTTAAACAGTTTAACTTTTTCCAAAACACAAGGAAGAACTAATCTGCTTATTTTACTTTCAAATAAGCATCTAAGCATTTTCATCGAAACAAGCCAAACTCATAAACATATAAGCATTTTGATAAGGAATCCCAAACACCCTCTAACGTCAAACATTTAAATTCCGAAATTCAGCTAAAAAAAAGGAACACGTCAAGTGGGTCGAACGGGCCAGCATGGTCAAAAGTTGCCCAAATTAGTTTTTTAAGGCATATTACGTCCAACTTCTTTTCATAGGAAGCATTAAATTATAACTTGAATTTTGTAATCTTATTGAGCACGCTAACCAGTTATTAAAAGAATTTAGGACAAAAAGTGTTTCAAGACAACCTGGCTAGTTTCGACTCATAATAACATACTTCATTTTGGCTGCAACCCACTAGACCCGTGACCCAATCGCCCCATTTTGCCACTTTGACTTTCAAGGTCAAACAACCAAAGATTTTATATACCTGGGCATGTAGTAAGTGGAAGGAAAAGTGGTGTTGTCAAAAATACGTTCTTGAATGTTCTTAGCAAACGCAGGTGATATCATATTAGCTACAGTTGTAGTTATATTGACGAAATCCGGGTCACCTAAATCCATCCGAAGAGCAAACATGTGCTTCAATGCTTCGATGAAACGATGTAAACCCAACGAGCCTTTTGCAGCATTCGAGTTTTCGTAGTTTTCTAAGATGTTTGACACCTGCATTTTTACAAATGTCGTCATATTTAGAGGTCGATATTTCAACTCATTAACTTCGTGCTTCTTTTCATTATCTCATGAACAAAACCGTTATCAAATGAAAAACAACATACCAGAGCTAGCCCCAACGTACCACTTGACGGTGCAGGCATCCCTAAAATAGTATACCCCATATTTTTTTTTTGGCCCGCCCGTCCCTCTAACTTCCTCCTGGTTCCCCCTTCCGCCACATAGTGATATTCAACATCATTAACACTTTGTGTGCTTCTTTTCATTATCTTATGAACAAAACACATTATTGAGTTAATGATTCAACTGAACAAACCGTTTTAAAATGAAAAACAGCATACCAGAGCTAGCCCCAACGTACCACTTGATGGTGCAGGCATCTCTAAATAGTATACCTCATTGTCTTAATCGCAAGAGCATCCATTACATCGAGTTTCAAAATTTCCGTTTAACAATCTTGGAAACATAGTTTTAAACGGGCTGGTTGTAGGACTACCACCTACACCTTTTGTACTTAAACGTTTTTTGGTGTAATACAATTTACCGGGGAACCCTTTACCCACAACCCCCAATTACCCAAAAAAAAAACATGTGAAATTAAATTCCATCGTGAAGCTTATGTGAACTTATAGTGGTCGGCATCTTTGCCTCGTAAATCTTGACTTGTATGTACCTGTGAACCTTAAGTTTCTTTATTTCAAAAACTTTTAGTTACAAAGTTGGAGTTTAACTTAAATGATCTGTCAGAGTAAAAATAAGAAGTACTGCTTTTGTAATAATGCATTATGAAGGTTAATATAAGCTTTTCTAATTTCAATAATTGAAAGTAATATCATTTCTATTCCACCAAAGGCGAACATACATATGAACAAAATCCGAATATATATCCGGCCAAAACCGGAAAAAACCCCCGCCCATAACTTTTAGACCTGGACATACTTGCCGGACATAGAACTGGCTAAGACCCGACCATATCCGGGTTTAGACCGGCGGCCCAAATCCAACCAGACCCCGTGCAATATAAGGCCCTGCCATATCCCCAGACCCGTCATACCGGACAAACACCGCCATAATCAGGCCAGGCCGTCCATATCCGTCCGAAACCCGGCCATGAACCCGTTCAATATCCGGCAAAACCACCCGGTCATGACCCGGTCATAAACAGCGCCAAGACCCCCGGCATATCCGGCCAGACCCTTAATATCCGGCCAAACCCGGCCCAACCCCTGTCCCATAACCGTCAAAAAACCCGTCCATAACCCCGATCATATATCCGCCAAGACCGCGTCATAATCCGGCCAAAACCAAGCCCGTACCCGTCCATACCCGACAGACCGGCATAATGTGTAATATTTTAGTTAGAGATGTCATTGATTCAAGTCATGATCCATGTTGACGCAAAAAAAACATCGTACCGTCACAAAAAAAATGTCACATAAATTAATAATACTAGTCACTTAAAAGTTTAAAATCAACCACGAAAAAATAAATCACACTGAAAACGAGCAAAAAATACACTGTCCAAATGCTATCCGTTGACGATCGCTTTGTGCTGAGTATTAATACTAGTTGCCCTTGTATAGTAGTGGTAACAGAGTAACTATAATTGGCTTGGTCGCATCATATGCTAAAAATGATAAGCTGATATTAAGAAACTGATCTGAAAGATTGTTTACTAAGCAAGTTTCTGTACTTAATCGGAGCTTTAAGCAGTATAAACTGTAAATGCGTTAAATTAAGCTGATCTCTGAGGAATTGGGTTAAATTTATTACAATTGTTACATATACCAAGCATTAAGCCATAACAAACTAAATAATATCAACATACAATCAAGTTATAACATTATCAACAAGCAGCCGTCGCGCCATCATTTCTTGGTATCACTTACAGGTGAATCATCCCTTTTAAAACTTTCTTGCTGATCATATCCTCCAGTTTTTTCTTTTCTATACACAAATTTGGTTTCTTTAGCGTTTGAATGACAATTTGGACAGATTCTGCCACCGGCCTTTTGGCTCCAACACATGACGCCCTTTTCCAACCAAAAATTCTTTCGGGCTTCCTCTAAAGCTCGATGTTACATCCATCAATCACTGTCCGACTTTTCATATAGACTACATTCGTATTAAAACTGCATAACCAAAAGAACCAAACTATTTGCTCGCAAAACGACCAATAAGCATAAAAAAAAAGTGTACTTAGGTACTTTTTATTCTAATTACCTTTGCCAGAAATATACATAAATGGATTACAGTAGTCTGCTTCTCATATGGGAAAAAACAAATGAAATGAATACAAAATGGTCAGGACGAACTTGTGAGTAGACCCTCGTGTGACTGTAACGGCATTCGATCGGAAGGGTCCTGCCCAAGAAAAAATGATTGATGAAACTTGTGCAACAGCAGAATTATGTACATTCCGCCACACCCTCCATCACCCCCTGCTAAATTTTCATCTTTCCTGTAAAACGTCCACTATTTTATATCAAAGTAGCTTTTTGACTCTCAAAAGGTCACTAATAGACTCATTTTACTTTCACAGTCAAGATATGTCAGTTAGCGTCAGTTTTAATTCCCAACTTAGCAGGGTTGTGTCGAGTCAAAAGAGGGCCGGGTCCAGTTTATTATTGACCACCCAACAATTTCCTGTCTTTGTAATGGGTCAAAAAAATTGCCAATTTCAGCTAAAGGAGCTCAGTTGACTTTAAAAAGTCAAACATCAAAGGACATGGTATTTACCTTGAGAACGATAATGTTATTCATAGGAACGACAATGGTTCTTTTTTTGCTTATAAAATAAGAATGGTGAATGGGGAGACTTAATCAGAAGAAACTATCTGTTGGTGTAACCGAGAAGTTCACCCATCTCAGTGTTAGCACAATGCCGTTGGATTGGAGACAAAACAAAAACAGCCAGCCACCAAAGGCGTAATTCACAGTAGTTGTTAGTGATACTGCATTTCTATCATCATCGACTATGCAAAAATGACTTGTGCCAAGGTCATAAGTGTGTGAAAAAAAGTTGACTCACACCAATAAGTATCGATACAATAAATATATTTCATAATTTGGTAATCATGATTTGTGCCTATTTTGAATATTTGCTATTTTTAATACCTTAAACTTTTTCCAACAACACAAGGAAGAACAAATCTGCAAATTTTACATTCAAATATAACATCTAAGCATTTCAACCGAATACAAGCCAAACCACATAACATATAAGTCATTTTTTGGATAAGGAATCCAAACATGTACCACTCTAACGTCAAACATTTAAATTCCGAAAATTCAGCAACAAAAAAAAAGGAACACTCAAGTGGATCGATTACAGGGCCAGGCAGGGACAAAATGTTGCCCGAAATAAGTTTATAGTAAGGGCATTATTTACGTTCCATACTTTTCATGATTAAGCATTAAAATATAACTTGAAAACTATAGTAATCTTATTGAGCACGCATAACCATATTTATTTATAAAGAATATAGGAACAAAAAGTTATTCAAGAAGGCAGACCAGTGACTTAGTTTTCGACTCATAATAACATACATTACATTGTAGCTGCAACCCACTAGAACCCTTGACCCAATCGCCCCATTTTGCCACTTTGTACTTTCAAAGGTCAAACAACCAAAGATATTTATTATAACGATGTTGCATGTCGTAATGGAAGGAAAATGTGTGTTAGTCAAACAGACGTTCTTAGAATGTTCTTAGCAAACGCAGTGAGATAATCACTATTAAGCTACATTGTGTTATATTTGAAGAAATCCTCTTGAGTCACCCAAATCCATTCCGAAAGCAAACCTGTGCTATCGATTTCTGTCGAGATGAAACGATTAAGACCCAAACTAAAGCCTTTTGCATCAATACGAGTTTATCGAAAGATTTTCTAGAGAAGATTTATAGACATCCTTCAATTTTTACAAATGTTCTGTCATGAGTTTAGTGAGGTGTCGTTTCAACACTCATAAACTCTTCGTAAGCCTTATCTTATACTGATTCCTCCAATGGAAACAAAACCTAGTTATATCAGCATAATTGAAAACAACTACCAGAGCAAGCCTCCAACAGAAACGTACCACTTGACGGTGCAGGCATCCCTAAAATAGTATACCCCATGGTCTTAACCGCTAGAGCATCCATTACATCGACTTTATAATTTCTCAAATCTTCCATTGTCAAAATCCCGCCTGCTTCTTGAACATCCTTAACCAAATTCTCCCCTATCACACCATCATAAAACGCTTTCGGCCCTTTATTTGCTACAGCTTCTAAAGTCCAACCGAGCTTTGGATTGTAACAAATATCCCCAGCTTTTAAAAGCTCCCCATTTGGAGCAAACACTTGTCGTAAACCAGTATCATTTCTTACTTTATCAGCATTGCTTGAAATTTTATTTGCAAGATAAGGTGCAACTATGAATCCTTCTTTTGCGAGTTTGATGGCTGGATCAAATAATGGTTTCCAAGGTAAGCGTCCGTATGTTGACCAAGCTTTATATAGACCGGCTATCTCGCCGGGAACACCCATTGATAACGCTCCTTTATATTTGGCGTCAAGATCATTCTCATACATGTTCTGTGTAAAAAAATAATGAGAAGAAAACGTTTTAGTTTACAAATTTTTTTATTTTTTTTGCATATAACATGTTGGGATTTGCTTAGTATCACCTAATTCTATAGTTTTGCTGGTGTTTGGGATTTGCTTATTTATGTGCTTATGCTCTTAATCTTAATAAGATTACATTTAAAGGGTTCGGGTAAAAGTGTTTATGTGCTTATCTTAGAGTTAATAACGACGTAATAATAAGTCTATAAGCAGATAATCAGTTCAAAATAAGCAATCCCAAACACCGCTATTACACAATTAAGTAAACCAACCTCTGAGGCAGCCAAGGGCGCAGTTTCCCTAAAATCAAACGCTGTCGTCTGCAACGTATCAGCAGACCTAACGACCATAAACCCACCACCACCAATACCACTAGCCATCGGATTCACAACTCCTAGACAAAAACTAACTGCCACAGCAGCATCAACAGCGTGACCACCTGCTCGAAGAACCGATGCCCCAATCTCGGAGCAACGAGCATCGTCAGCTGCAACCACTGCTCCCAATGACTCAACTGCATTACTCACTTGCACCTTCTTATCTAACCAACTGGCACTTGATTTACCGCCAAAAGTAACTAGAATGACTGAAATAACAGAATTTTGGCAAATTTTAAGTTACATTCATAAAATAACTATATAATGAATTAATGGGTATTCATTTTTAGCTTATTTTCGAGCTTGCGAGCTTAAGCCCATTTTTTAGTCTTTAATAATATTATTGCTTAAAACCGGAAAATAAACCCATAAACTTGAAAATAAGGCAAAAAATATCCAGCTTATGAAAAACAAGCCTGAAAAAATGTGCTTACGGAAATTTTATATATTGGGTTTGGATTGCTGAGCTTCTTTGATTTCGGCTTATATTTCATAAGCCCCTACTTTTCGGCTTATTTTGAGACTTATTGGCTTATATGAGTTTATCATATCATAATAAACTTATATAAGCCCATAAGTCTCAAAATAAGCCGAAAAGTTGAAGCTTATAAAATATAAGCCGAAAAACAAATAAGCTCATTAAACTTAAACAAACTAAGTACTTATAAGCTTAAAAAGTAATTTCAATTTAATATTCAGATAAAAAATACAAAATATGTAGCTTATTACTTGCTTATGAAAAACTGGTTTTCTACTTAAAATAAATAAATAAACAATCTGAACACCCTTTAAACAACAAGGATTGAACTTACTGCCTGTAGTGATTAAGGTGATGAAACAAAGAATTGTTTTCCATTTGTTTTTGTTCTTGTAATGTTTTTCTTCATGTGACAAAAAAGGTGTTTTCATAGTTTGTTTCACCATTGTTTTGTCATACATAGAACATGTGTGACTGTGTCAGAATTAGTGCTTACTTTTATATAAGCTTTTTTTGAGTTGATTATTCAATTATTGGAATTGGAGCTCCATAAATGTTGGGTATATTGACTATTTGTATTCATAGTAACACATGGTTATAAAAGCCACGCAGCTAAGGCTTTACAAAAGCGCGAGGCGTGACTTTTACGCTACGCAATAAACTAAGGCATAGGCTTAAGGCGTGACGTAAGATGATAAATGGAAAAACATGATAAGGCGTAATGCGTAGAGGCTTTTTTTAATTCAATTTCGATAATAATCGTTTTTTATAAAATTGAAAAAGATAACATGCAAAGATAGTTTCTTGCCTTTATTCCTTATGTATTACACTTTTTGTAAATTCAATATATTTGAAATATGATATAAATATATAAATTTATAAATATTTTCATATTTTCTGCCGTTTTAAGTCACGTCTTAAAAAACGTCATGACTCTTAAGGCGTGAGGCGTGGCAACGCCGTCACGCCACGCCTCACGCTATTTATAACCTTGGTACACCATATAAATAAGTTGTCATAGTTCCTAGAGGGAAATAATATAAATAAGAAAATTTGTGTTTTGTTTCGGTTTATATAGCGGACTTATGGCTTATTTGATTGGGGATAATTTTGCTACAATTTTTGTAGCCAACTAGCTACAATCCTTCACAAAAAATACATAAGAATGACTCAGGGGCCCACACAAGAGACTCATGGACTCACTTTCATACTCAGCGACTCACGATTTATAGCACAAAATTATAGCTAATTGGCTACAAAAAATTGTAACTAACATTTTCCCTATTTGATTTTTGGCTTATGTTTCATAAGCTCATATTTTGTGGCTTATTTTGAACCTTTTTGGCTTATATAATAAGCCAAAAAGTTTCAAAAAAGCCACAAAGTATGAGCTTATGAAACATAAGTCGAAAACCAAATAAGCTATAAGCCCGCTATATAAGTCGGAACAAACACCCACCCGGGGTGTTTGTTAAAGCTTATATATAAGTTTACGAGCTTATATGATATCGGCTTATGTTTCATGACCCTAAAGTTTTTGGTTTATTTGAAACTTATCGGCTTATATAAGCTTATTATATCATAATAAGATTATATAAGCTTGTTAGTTTCAAAATAAGCAAAAAAAAAGAGCTTATAAACAGGGACAAAGCCCGGGGGTGTCTCGCTGGTGCCCCGGACACCTATGGATTTTTTCGATGTAGTGTTAATTTTTCGAAAAAAACAATGATTTTTTCTAAATGTATCATAAATGCACCCGGTCCATCGAAATGTGTTTATAGTCTTATCCTTTTAATAAAATTTTCGTTTTAATTCACTTTTTAACTCTATTATATTACGGTTTTAATAAAAATTGTGCACCCGGTCATATTTGGTCCTGGCTCCGTCCCTGCTTATAAAACACAATTGGGAATGAGATAATTAAGCTCATATGCCCATAAATAAGCTTACACAAACACCCAAGATGGAAAACAAAATACACAGCCATACAACGCGCTTATTATGTACGGCTAGTTTTATTCTCGAGTGATACATGTAAACAAGTACGTAAGGGTACCCCTATTGGTACCCCCTTCCCACTAAATAGTGCCAAAAAGTACAAAAGATTCATTTTGTACCCCTCTTTTTACAGTGCAATGCAGTTTTTTATCAGTTTCTGGTTCGTAAATTTTGAACAAGTTTCATATTTGACCTGTTAAACTTTATATTTTTGTTTCCGTTTTTTTTCCGTGTCACAGTTTTATTTATAAATATACAAAATTATAAAAATACAAAAAAAATAAAATACAAAAAAATAACGCAAAAAACCGGGAGGGTACAATGGTTGTTTCGGGGCGTTAAATATAACATAAGCCGTACACTGATTTGACATGTTAGGATTATTACTACTTTCATTATAACAATAAAAAATGAACTCATGCGCCGATTTGACACGTTAAGATTATTACTTCAATTAAGACAATAAAACCAAACGATAGTAATTTTTTTGTTTAAACAAAAAAAATGAGAATTTATATAAGTTGGTGCTTGACTTTGTAGCATTTGTCACAAATCATAACAAAGCAAGCAACCAACATTGTACTCATCTCATAACGATAACTATCTATAAACCACACTATAAAACCAAGTTAACATCCTTCATCCGACGTGGGATCGTAAACATAGTGTATGACGTTCTAAGAGGGTGTTTGTATAAGCTTATATGTGATTTCGGCTTATATTCGTACGCCTAGATTTTGAGGCTTATCGTAGTAAACTTATATAAACATATAAGCATCAAAATAAATCGAAAATTTGACTTATGAAACATACGCCGGAAAACAAATAAGCTCAAGCCACCCATAAGATCAAACAAACATCCGGCAAAGAGCTGACCTAATAAACACTATTCTTTCATATCTCATTCAATTATCTCAATCATAAATTATGATTGAAACACACCGATAAAACAAATCAAAACACCCTAGTATATTCAAGCTTTCTAAAAGTTAAAGAAAACAAATATTGTATCAAACGATTAATGCTTTCAAATAACATGGACAAAATTCAAACATGCTAGATAATAGACATACTTATATAAAAAATATAATAGAAAAAATTATATATAAGATATATACTCTAATTAAATATAGCATCAATAAAGTAGTTATGAAAACAAATATTGTATCAAACGATTAATGCTTTCAAATAACATGGACAAAATTCAAACGTGTTAGATAATAGACATGCTTATATAAAAAATATAATAGAAAAAATTATATATAAGATATATACTCTAATTAAATATAACATCAATAAAGTAGGTATGGATTCATATAAACGGATATGGGTAAATACATGGAATAAGGCGGATATTACTAAAACCCTTCACCGAACCCGTACCCGCTAAAGATTTATTAGTACCCGCATCCAAACCAGCCAACCCGTCCTCGAATCCCACCCAACCGGTTCGGGTTTCGGTTTTCTCCGTCGATTTCGCATGCTTTTACCATCCCTAAAGTAAAGTAAGAAAGAGACTGTGCCCTTAATTATAACAAGAGGATCAATGGATCTTTTTATAGTAACCGCGAATGGTACCCCAACAACTTTCATAAATGATAATCAAACAATATTACAAGAGGATCAATTTGCCATCAAAATCCAAATGTACATACAAGGTGGATGGAAACTAAAACAAAACCGCTACTCGTCTAACAATTAAATATCATAGTCCAAAGATAATACAAGACGCGACAAGCCGTCATACCCTGCTCTAATACTAGGGCCAGCATTCTGTGCATGTGTGTGTATCGAGGGTTTAGTGGTATTCTAAGTTTAAAATTTTGTGTATTTTCTTTATTTTGATATAGACAAAGAACACGCACAAGGAGTCACTCATGGATGATTTCAGGACTGCCAAAAAACATTTGGGTCATTACAGTACAATGTTCGATCTTGAATTTCTTGATTAGCCACATGATAATCAATTAGTTGTGCCTGCACTATCTTACACAGCATCAGCCCGAATGGAAGCATCCACCATCCGCCATCATCCCTGCAAACAAAAGCCACCACGTGAATAAGACAAAATTAACCAGATGTTTAAGGGGCAGTGATAATATTAACTTACATGCTTATGCTCCATGATAAAAGATTTAAACTATTGTCACTAGGTGGGAGTTGATTCTTGTAATGAAAATATCCACATATAAATGCGACCACCTGTTGCACAAAGAAGCAAAAACATGAAATGTGTTTCGACACCTAACAGATACGAAATCCTGTTGTGAGGTTACACTTAACAATGTAATTTAAATCGCACACTAGCTAAATCTATAATCAGATGTTTACCATCATAGAGGATATGAAACAGATAAAACAATAACTTAAAGAGGACACAAGCCAAACTAAAGTTGCCCACAGTACTTCAGTTAAAATAATAGTATAATACAACTTTGTTGTGATCATACACAAGGGCTGAGCAAAACCGACCGAAAACCAAACTGAACCATACCGGTCCAACTGAAACCGAACCGGCCCTAGTCGGTTAGGTTTTCGGTTTTTATATATTTATAGTTTTCAATTTCGGTTCGGTTCAAGCCAAAACCGAGAAAAACACATAAACCGTTTAAATCGAGCCGACCAACACAAAACCTAAACCGACCAGGACACTTGGGTTCGGTTCTCGGTTCATGTCCTTCCATAAAATCCGTTTTCGGGTCAGGTCAGGGCGGGTCGGTTTTGGTCGGATTTGACATGATGCTCAGCCCTATTCGACACTGCGTAAAAGAATGGTTTATAATGCACAATCATTTGTAGTTTTAAAAAAAGTTACGACAAATAAAATACTCCGTAACCTTGTAATCGTATTTGAGTTTAGTTATTTATACAAAGTTTGGACATAAAAATGTTTCGGGTAATGAGGTATCTTACCCTTTTCAGCCCATACCAAAAATTAGCCGTTCTGAAACAAACCGTTTGACCCGTTACACAACCCACCCATTTTGCCAAGTCTAGCTAATAACAACCAAATGAACGTTCAAGTATTAGTAGCAGAGAACTTACAACGTTCACCAAGGATGTGATGTTCCACAAAGCATAAAAACGTGCAAGGCCTGATGAACGCTTAGGTGTATGACTAAATAAAGCACTAATTCCGGCTGGGAACGGAAGCAGAATACCAATAGGGGGTATTAATAACACCAAAAATAAATCCAGTGTGGAATTAGAGTAAAGCTGAAGCAACATTAGCAACACAATGATAAAATCTCCCAAAAGAAGAATAGATATCACCAACCCGACAAGATCCTGCCACAGACGGAAACAATTTCACAATCTCAGCCAGCATCAATAGAATTATTAAGTAGCTTACGTGCACTTTCAAGCATTTTAAGTACCTGATGCCCAATTGGTTTGGTGTTGCAAATAACAAAAGATACAGGGTACCACAACATATTCTCTCTAAGTGTCCGTAAGCTATCTTGATTTAAAATCCATACGGATGCTCTTCTATGTGTCATCAAGAGTTCAGATTCTCGTCTAGGCTCTTCAACATTAACGCGATGTCTAGCAAAGTAGCTGCACGTTATGTAAACATATATGAAATTACTGTAATGACCAAACCAGTCGTAAAGTACAAATAAGATAAGAGGATGCGAAATGGGAGGGTCGAACATATTGAGTTACAGGTTGAAACGGCCAAACGGGTACCTTATTTGGATTAGGTCTTGTTGGCTGACCCGCAAACATTGTTCATTAAGTTTTTTTCTACAAATAATTAGTGTGTCAAATATGATGACAAAAATTATATTATTTAGAAATAAATTAATTTCCTTGACAAAATTCTGTGAGGTATTATGCTCTATATATACCCGTTCGACCTCAAACTGATCCATTAATAAGTAAATGGACTTATAGTGTCCCTTCTAGTTGTTTCGATTAGATTAGTAGAATTGAGTACATAAAGGTAAAGGGATAAAAAAGAAGTATACCTCGTCTGCACCTCAGGTAAACCATGTAGTCTGTCAATTAAAGGTGGTGAACGCTCATTTTCAACAGCACATACCACCAATCCAAATTGATAATAACCAGAGGCAGTAGGCTGAAAGCGAGCTAAATCCAGGCGTATATTGTAAACACTTAAAGTTGGATTTGCATGTGTTTCGAGCCAGCTTATAATCGGTCGGAAAGTTGACTTTAGTTGATCACACCGCACAAGGCGTAGCTGGACATTTAGACCCGCAACTAACCGATACCAAATGGTGGACGGGACAGACTGCAAATAAATTTTAAAAAAAAAAACGTGACTGGCCTAGAAATGAGAGGATGAGCAGTGGCAATTTCAACTCACTTGCTAAAAAATCAATCCATTCAAGTTAGTTTTCATCTCTAACAGGTCACACGCATAAAATTAAATATATAGCTTGAAGGGAGACATCTTCACTTGAGTCAAACACGTAAAAAGTTGCTCAAAGTATACTTTTAGTGAAAATAACATTCTATATTATCTTATGCAAAAAAAAAAAAGTTGTATCGTTACTGAAATAATTTCTATAATCATTATCTAAAATTCTAAATCTCTATAGATAATTAAAAATATACCTGCTTGACCCATTACCCACCCATATAACCAGCCCATTATCCTAACTCTAGAGAGGGCTAAAAAATTGTTTTTCTTGGTTAAACATTGAATGAAACCAAACCTGACTCATGAGGCTGGTTAAAATATTGTCACTATGAAGAACGAAAGGAGCCATGTAACTTCCGTCTCCACCAAAAACTAAAGAAAGGGGAAATCTCTGATGAAGTGGAGGAGGAAGGTCATCTCGCTTCTCATCTCCACCAAGGTAAAAATCCACATATGCAAGCATCATATCTGATGTTGCAGAGACCTGCATTCGACCAAAAAAAAGTGTAAGCATTTTGGGGTTGGCAAATGCTTGAGTGAGAGTGAGAGTGAAAGTAATAGAAATGATCGAAAACATGTTTTCTGCCAAAGTTTTATATTTCATAGAAATTATTATTGTGTCAAATATGGATTAAAAAACTTCCTTATTTCAATAATATTCTTTGTTGAATAAAATGATTTAGAGGTTTTTGTGCATTAAGTATACACACAGGCCCAATTGATCCGTTGGAGAAGTTAATGAGTCAAAACTGCATCTCTTCATGAACTTCATCAAGGAGAGCACGTAACTTTCTGTTTCTTGGTTACAAACAATTATTACAACAAAAAACCATATCTTAGAAGCGTCCTTGACCCTTTTCTACCCACTATTCAACAAAAAAGTAGAGAAAGCGAAAGCCGAAAACACATGCCAGTGCGACTAAAAAATCTGGCAATGAGTTAAGCAAGGAACTTAATATGAACAACGGGTGAGTTAAGGATAGAAAGGAACCTTAAGCCCCTCATACAGAGCACGGGAACGACATGAACGCAAGCACGCATGATCATACTCTGATCTAACAAACTCACGCAGTCGCTGTATTTTCTTTTTGCGGCACCACTGCAGCCATGTCCAGGAAAACGGATAGGCGATGATAGAAAGGATGCTATAAAATGATCCTTCCCACCACTGATAAGCTGCTAAACTATTGATCTCCTCGGCAAATCTATTGAAGGCATCTTCATATCTGCAATTTGACCCAACTTATTATGAATGGGTCAATGCGTTTATGTTTCATCAAGCAGATAGTATTAAAACAGGTCAAAACGTTTTGAAGTTTCCCAAAGTGTAATTATTTTTAACGTATTAAACCTCCTAAATCATTTTATATACAAGATTCTACTATTATTGAACTGATAAAATTTGTAATCGTATTTGACGCTCTAATTATTTTATAGAAGATTATAAAAAAATAATAAAAACTGATTCAGGTCAACGAGGCCTGCTTCAACCTGTACCAAAGTTTACCCATTTTGATTCGAGAATGTTTTGACCCATAACCCAACCCGCTCCTAACAATTTACACTACAACCAGAGACGAAAGGCATACACTATTTCAGCTACTTGCTCTGAAGGGGAATGAGGAAGATGCCAAGGTTCACTAAAAGTATTTGATCCCAAGAAGTACATCCTGTGCACATGATTATGAGATTCCTCATTTCTATTTGTCTCAAGAACCTGAAAAGAATAAGCAGCATTCTTTTTACAACTACTGACGAAACACGGGACCAATTATGTGAGACTTCTTTAAGCAAAAGTATATGAAGTAGAAGTGGCATTTTTACCCATTTTAAATGGGTAGGTTTAGATAAAGTTTTTTCGCTAACCGGGTCAACTGGGTGAACAAAAACAACTTACAAGGAAACGGGTCGGCATTCGCTCAACATATAGGGAGATTAATGCATAAACCCTCCTATATCATCTTATCCAAATATTTGATTATTTTACCGTTCATATTTGACACGCTAAATATTTACCAAAAAATTCGGGCACATATTGTTTTGTAACTATCAACCCGTCCGTTTGACTCATACTAAAATTACCAGTTTTGACTTGTTACCCAACCCGCGCATTTTACCAACCTTAATTTGAAATTGGTAATGGATGTAGAAATTAAAACTGAAAACAGACCTCATTTAATGACTCTAAGAAAGGAACTGAGCGATCCAATTGCATGCCACGTCGAGCGGGAACTACGCCAGGCAATTCATCCCCACTTATAAATTTCACACGAGCAACACTAAGTACAAGGGCAAAAAGAATGAGCAAACTTAATAGCGTGAGACCAAAGAGCCACGGTCCTCCAAATGTGTAAATCAACTCCTCAAATGTCGTATAACAGTGTGGCATATGGTATCTCTCTGAAACGCACTTGTAAGGGCATGGAATATCAGCAACGCCACCTGTAATATCAAATGCATTGTTAAAGCAATAATTCTCCCCCCTAGACATTCACCTGCCAATGACAACTTGATCCAAAAAGAGAAAAAAAATAGGAGAAAACAAAGCGGTTGAACATATGGGCTGGTTAAGTAACATGTCAAAGCGGGTCATCTGTTGTACACAAGGTAGTTAAAGGCGAAAGCGACCTCAAAGCGACATGCCTTTCCCTAAAGCGAGAAGCGAGAAGCGACAAAAGCGAGCGCTTCAGTTAGCTTTTTACCCTTTGTGCATATAATAGTGTCATTAAATAAAAACATAATTATCTTAAAATCTTCATTTTTAATATAAAAGGACCACAAAAGAGAAGTTTATTCAAATCCTTAAAGCTTGTACTATTTTTACTCGGAATAATCGTCTAAGTTCTCATTTCTTATTTCCCGATCGTTTCCGAGATCCACTGTACCATCTTCATCTACAAGATCCTCGTCGGATTCATTATAGAGTGTCCTACTTGTAGATGCTGATGCATTTCTTCTTGTATAATGCCTCGGCTCATTTACACCACTAGCACTAGCTTGGATGGATGGTGGTAAGGCCGGCTTGGAATTAAGAATGATAAGTGGAAGTATGAAACGTGGGAAGAGAGGATTGTGTGATTAACAATTGTTAATAAGTGTTAGTATTTATAATATTGTTAGTTTTGTAATTATTTAACCTAATTTAGAAGATTAAGGCCGGCTGTACAACTTCATTAGCTAAAAAATTAAAAAACTAGCCGTTATACAAAAAAGCGAGCGCTTTTTGGTCGCTTTTCAGTCGCCTGACAACGCTTTTTCTCGCTCTAGTAAAACGCCTCGCTTCTTTGGAATCAAAGCGCTTTAGGGCGCTTCGCTTCGCTTCTTCGCTTAAGCGCTCGCTTTTCTCGCTTTTGACTACACTGGTTGTACAGATTAAAACGAGTTGGGTTAACCCGATCACCTGTAACAGTTCTGGCCCAAATTTTAGATTTTAGGATTTGAGTTGGGTAATAATTTAGTGAGATTATATTTTTTGAAACAACATATAATAAGCTTCTTGCAAGAGATAACGACTTAATTGGCATAGGCGATGACCATTACAAAGTGAAATACCTCGAACAGGGGTAAAGACGGCACGATGTGGAAACTCTAGAGCCGGGCAATCATAGCAAAGAGCTCTTTCAGACCCACTGACATTCTTGTAAGTTCCAAGCGGGCATTCCTACATGGAAGTTATCGCAATTAATGACACTAATTATGAGAGTGAAAAAGGCACCCTGAGCATCTAAAATCTGGTGCTGGTAAGACGTTACAAGCATAAGCTCTTTGGTATTATCATTGACCCTTGTGATTATGCCTGAAACTTCGTATGTATAACATCCAAGTTCCTTTTTAATAATTTTGATAAAAAAAATATGAAGACAGTCACATGATCAGAAATGGCCATAAACAGGTGGGTAAGATAAAACTGAAAGAAAGATAAAATTGCATGAAGAATTTACTAGCAAGTTATTATCTTCTTTAAACAATCGAATGACTATTTTTTACTCTTTCAAAACCATTACTACGAGGCACTGGAAAGAAACAAATGTACCTCACAAAAGATACCATAGAGCCCTTCTGGACAGACTATACCGGTGATAGTTCCATCATCCCCTGCTTGGCCCAGACCTTTACCAACTCCTCCTCTGCCACATTTAATGAAGAAAAATTATAGGGTGCTTAAAGAGAGAAGCTAATGTCATCAAATATACACAGATAAGTAGTTTAAATGATCTACTTTATATTGTAAGCACTAATCTTGAAAGTGTGAACACTTGTAAAAGTATTAAAGAAGAATCATGTTCCAATATAATGAATATATAATAACTGAGTCCCTCAACTTAAACAGCATCCTGTGAGCAACTACCATATCCAGTATACTTATGTCAAAAAAGTTTATGCACAAGTTAAAATAACATGTTGCGTTCAAATATGCAAATACATGCTATATTGTTTCTAACAACACCGAAACTACTTTTTTCACTTTTCACACACATCTGCTTGTTTTTATGGTGTTTGATAAGGCCGCCAAACAGAGATTCAATTAAAAGGAAATGGTTACCGACATGTTTAATTAGGTGATGACATTGCAATTTAGACCCATTTACTTAATAATGGGTTGATGAGGGTCATATTATATCTCAACAGCTAAACGCGTTAAAAAATCAGCTTAAAGGAAAATGGGTCGGAAGTCACCTAAGCTGTATATTAAGCACATAACACCTCCTACTCCCTCCATTTTGAAGTAAATGTCCTTTTTGCACAATGTTTTATTTAGGATTTCCCACAAAGGCACAAACTACGCTCTCCACCAATCAAATATCATCCCTACCCATTAAAATCTCTTTTGATTGGTTGAAACACAAAATGGACATTTATTTTTGGACAACCCAAAACAGAAAGGTTGACATTTATTTTGGGAGGGAGGGAATATTTGTTAAAAACTGATATTTTGTAAACATATTTGAAAAACTAATTTCATATAAAGATAATAAAATAAGAAATTTAAAAAAATCACAACATTTGGGTCAAGCCGACAGTATCGATCTGTATAACAAAATTACCCCTTTTTCATTAGAACATATGAGTACCCTTGCAAGAACATATATGCACTGGTTCAAGAACATATATGCACGGGTTCAAGAACATTTGTGTCAGTCATGTAAGTAAGTCAACTAGCATTCACAGTGCAGAAAATGTACTAGTTTGTCAGAATACAAACCCTATGTTAATGCTTCCATTTAAACTTGATACAGGTATATATTCATCCCCAATAGTGATATTTGACCAATGAAAATGAATCCTACCACTACCGTCGCCACCAGCATTCTGACTACCATGGCCTCTAATAGCTGAGATGGATGATAAACTGTCAAGTATCAGTCTATCGACAAAGAGAAGAACATTTCCACCAGATCCACCTCCAGAACCAGACTTAAGATTAGCGTTGACATCTTGTTTTCATATATTTTCTCCAAAACTTTCACCATCAGCTGTAAGAGAGCCATAGATGTACAAACTTGACAAAGAATGATCCAGCAAACCCATCACTGTTTTGGATTATAAAACATTAAGAACAATGTTAAAGAGATCTTATGAATAAATGTAAATTAAAATTTATGAAAACGCAGAGTTGCACATTAAAAAGTGCTCATTCACAATCTATCACCAAGGAGTGACCAAAAGTAGATGATCATGTGAATGAAAAAAAAATCATCAATGGTGAGGCACAGATGGTAAATATAACCAGGTGGGTGATGGGTCAAACTGGGTTTGCGCCACAAGGTAACTTTTGATACAAGTCGAAACAAACTAGGTAAACACGATGGTAACTTTAAAACCGTTTGACCTGTTTCATTTTTTGTTAGGCTTTTCATCTTAACCCATTTCCATTTGATTTTCTAAAGTAAAATATTTTAACCCAAAATAACATCTACTTAGGAGATAAATGGGTACCAGAAAGAGCATGATTTAATATCAAGGATCTATAAGCTTACCTATAATACCACCACCAGCAGTTGCACCACCCAAACTAGCATTCCCACTGCCACTACCAAGCTCACAGGGAAAATCAGCATCCCCATAAGTATGACCGCCCTCAACAATCATAGTGTCATTATAGTATCCATTTCCACCTCTGCCACCATGTCCTCCACCACCACTAGGACCAGCACTCAAGTATTTTCCTTTGCCCGTCCCACCAATGCAGCCTACATTAATTCCAGATCTCATTTGAGTTAACATTATATATGGTGGCAGAAAAAATAGTAGCAAAGCTCTATTTTGTTTGTAAAGAAGGTGGCAATTTCAACCTAGTGACTTTTAAATGGGTAGATTCGGGTTAACTTTTTCCTATAACAGGTGAAACAGGTAATAGAATACTAAAGGGTTCGAACAAGTCCAAATGCGCCCAAAATGTATATTTTGCATAAAACCTCCTAATCTATATTAAAAAAAATAGACTATCATTAACATAGTATAGTTTTATACTCATATATGACACTAATTATTTGTATGTTTTTAATATTTGACAAAATGTGTTCAAGTCAGCCCACTCGGTTTCAATCCGTAGTAAATTTATTAGTATTTATACTTACATTCGAGTAACATAAATACTCCCGAAAAAAAAACAAAAAAAACTGCGTCCAGTGAAAATATACTCTCCCGAACAAACCACAAACATAGTGTCTGAGTCCCATCTCTTGCGACTCACCTAACTAACAACAAAAGATATAAAATGAAGAAAATAGACATGATACCTAATCCAGAAGCACTTATTGCTCCAGAAGGTCGGACAATAACAGTTCTGACCCATTGAAAATGAACAACGGATCCTTCAATGGAACCCTCAACAATTATCTCTTCAACCCGACATATCTGCATTGGTATAATGACTAATCAGTAAATGCCTGATACTTTCTAGACCATGAACCTATAATCTGATTCAATTTGACAATTTGTCACCTGAAGAGTGAAGGAGAGTGTAGAATTAACGTTACAATCTTCAGGCGGATGAATTAGTTCCATGGGGCAAACTTCAAGTTCACAATTGGACCTATCATGCACCAACAATATATCTACTGAAACCTAGGAAAAAAAATCATAAACTAGTACCATATCATAGATTGAGGTACTTACAAGTTTTTATTAGTTGCGTTCTCTAATGGACCTCGGAGCACCGATCCAGGTTCATTGAAAGATTTAAATTGAAAACATGACTACACAACTAACTAGTTGAAAAAGACTAGACTTGCTAACAAACAACCTACATATCCTTCATAGTGCAAAACCATTTATATTTGCTAGACAAGTTACTTCACAAACCTAAAACTCATTTTCTTTACAAAAGTTTGCGAGTTCGAGATCCCGCGACGCATTTTCTATAACCACAACTAAAATCCGTTATCCTTAAGAATCGACATTTTCTAATGATAGTGTTTCACCATCACCCCTTAGTAAGTAATTAGGTCTCAGTTATCACCTTTAATAGATACAAACTTACCCGCTCAAATTATTTGTTCTACAATGCTGCTGGAGGGTTTCCTTTGATAAGCATTGTTCGTTATGTATAGTTGAGTGGTCTGAACTTGAATCAACCCATGTACAGTTATGGTTCAATTGAATACAAGCAATCACCATTTCTGTCAAACGGGCATCTGGAAATCCAGTGGAATCGTAGAAATCCCAGGATGTTTTAATATGACTGTCTCTACCTACATTAGACATTTGACACACACTTTACCACAAACTCTACATGTTATGTCAAACTAAGTACTAATATGATTTAGCATTTGACTTTTTTACCACTCAAATGAACTTTTGATTACTTACCTCTTCAGGATATATGTTTTCTCCTCCACTCTTGATATGCCCTTTCATGCGCCCAATAAGCCATAAGTTCCCATTAAAGTCTATCCGCCCTATATCACCAGTTTCATGCCAGCCTTCATTGCCAGGATTTTCTTTCGCTAAAATATGGTCCTAGTATCCAATCATCAGGTGTGGTCCCATTGTTAATATATGTCCCACATGAGATGAATCCTCAGTGCTGATCTTTAACTCAACATGTGGTGCAGGCTTTCCAACACAAACACCATCTTGTTGGTTGACCAAAGCTGACTTTTTGTAAGTGGTTGATTGCTTTGTAGGATCACGAAGGGTCATAAAAGTCAGAGACGAACTACCCTCCGTCATCCCTTATATATATGAAAAACCCATATAACAATCAGTCACAAAAAAGGAATTCAGTATACCTAGGACTGACTGGCCACTACAACAAATTAACTTTTATTGTCCATTTAAGAAAAACTTGAGATGTGATACCTAAAAGAATGAACATTGTACTCTTATAATTCATAAAACACCTTTGATATACTGTTACACACACAATGTCAACTATCAACTTATGACTCACTCAAGTACTGATATAACCCATCAAAATACTCAAATGTGAATTCACGTATTGTTATACTATACTCGACCTATCAAAATATCCACTCACGCAAATGATTATACACTTGGCCTGAGCACGAGCAGTCATTATATATTGCCTGTTATGTGCCTATGCATAAGCAGGACTCATGGTCTTGAAATTCTCAAACCCGAGAAGACCCACACTAAGGAACCATAAAGGAGTCACTAGATCAATTCTTAGTGTAATGGGTTCAAGCCATGTTTCATCCATGCATACCCCCCACAACAATTAACCATTTGATCAAGTGTCCGTACATATGCAGGAAAAACATGCAATTTATTAAGCGAATGCAACGTGACAAAAACATGTCTACTCAGGAGGCAAACCTTGATGTGCGAGCTGATGCACGTACCTTTTACTTACCTATTGGAATAAACGTCACATACTATAGATCAATACAGTTTATTAACAGAAGATAACATTAACACATATGCACCGTCGTCTCAGTCGTTGTTGCCGTCTCCATCCTTCTCCAACCACCACCGGTGTTGTCCCCCTCCTCCAGCATCAACCTCCTTGTTTCTCCTTCATCAAACAACAATGACTAATTAAACCTTTATGATCAGGAGATGTTGATGCGTATACCCACAAGGTTACAAAACGGGTTAGGGTTAAACGCCGCAACCCAAATCGAAACCAAAACACGATAAACACAAACACAACCAGATCTGAAAAGAATAATCACTAACATCATGTTAGTGTAACCTAAACACGAATGACTAGAATGAAAAATAACCACTGGAACAGATAGGAACAAAGGATGTGAAGCCGACGGCCAGAAACCTAAAAAATAAAGATATTATTGACCGAAATGAAAAAAGGCTGCCGAAAATCACCCCAAAAGAGGTAGATCAATTTTTAGGTTAAAGATGATAGGAGATGAGAAGAAATGGTGTTCTAGATCTAAAATAAAGGAGGATAAAAAAGCTGTGTATATTTAAAAATAAGGGACGGTTTTTAAGAAAAAATTATGTGAACTTCCTTTAATGCCCTTTACTTATTTTCTTTTTCTAAAATAAGTTGTAGATATTTACAAAAATGACATCATGCATTGATATAATGCACATCATGCATTATTAGGAGTAAAAATGTTAGTTCTGTAGGTTATGTACAAAAAAATGGTTCTGCAAAGGAATAGCATATA